>QJSC01009557.1:71597-87642 GCA_003697955.1 Calidris pygmaea
GGGATCCATTTCCCACTGCCTCGTTAGGGGCAATGGGTGATGTTAATGGGTTGCAGGGAGGCGCAGGTGGTATTTTGGGGGGTTCTAAGAACTGTATAACCCCTCCTTGCAGGGCTCCAGGCTCTGCGAGCCCCTCTAGCCTGGGAGTCTGGGCCCACTGGGGGGGGTGTAATGACACCCCCCGCCCTTTTCTCCTAGGTTCTCCCTACTACGACAACGTGCGTCCTCTCTGCTACAGCGACTCAGATGCTGTCCTGCTCTGCTTCGACATCAGCCGCCCCGAGACTCTGGACAGTGCGTCCAAGAAGGTGAGGGGAGTGGGGTAAGCCCCTCTGCAAGGTCTGGAGGTGAGGGGAAGGAGGGCAGCAGTTTGGGGTCCTCTGGCACTAATGACAACTCTGTGCCCACCCCCACCCCGCAGTGGAAATCAGAAATCCTGGATTATTGCCCCAACACGCGGGTGCTGCTCATCGGCTGCAAGACAGACCTGCGGACAGACCTGAGCACCCTGATGGAGCTCTCCCACCAGAAGCAGGCACCCATCTCCTATGAGCAGGTTGGGGGGGAGCCAAGGGGGAAGGCTTGGGGGAGGAGGGTGGGGGAGGAAGAAAGGGGGGAGGAAAGAAGCAGGGGGGGGTGCCATGCCATCTACATGTGGGGTTGGGTTGCAGGGCTGTGCGGCTGCCAGGCAGCTGGGAGCTGAGGGCTATCTGGAGTGCTCGGCCTTCACCTCGGAGAAGAGCGTCCACAGCATCTTCCGGACCGTGTCTGGCATCTGCCTCAGCAAAACCCCCTCGCAGCCCCCCAGGAGCCCCCCCCGCAGCCTCTCCAAAAGACTCCTGCACCTCCCCAGCCGCTCCGAGCTCATCTCCTCTGCCTTCAAGAAGGAAAAAGCAAAAAGCTGCTCTGTCATGTGAAGGAGGGAGGGATGTGAATGCTCTCCCCCCTCCCTGCTCAAAGCCCCTGGCCCCCCCTGAGTCCCCAGGATGGGGTGGGGGGCTGGACAGGGCCCTAGAGACCCCCCCCCAAGGGGGATGGGGTGCCTGCTGCCCTCCCATCGCACTGCTTCCCCTACCGCTCCCCATCCTGGGAAGCAGCCCCCATGGCAGGGGGTCTGAGGGGGGGCCCAAAGAGGGTGATCAACAGCTGCTCCTCAGCCCCCCAACCCTGGGGGGGCTTATCCATGGACTCATCCTGTTCCCCCCCCCACCTCGCCCCATCCCTCATAGCTGCTTGGTGCTGGGGGGCCTGTTTTATGGACTGTCTTGGTGGGGGTGGGGGGGAGTCTCTGTTCCATGGTCAGTGTTATTAAAAAGCTTATTTATTATCAGAAATATAACACCCACCCACGTGCAGCGGTGCCTGGTCCTCTTTTTGGGGGAGAATCCTGTGTTTTGTGGGGAGGATTCACCCCGGGTTGGGGTCCCTCCTGTGTCACTAGTGCCAGCGGGGAAGGGTGATGGTGACACTACCGTGTGTCTGTGCTGTCACCCATGGGGGGGTGATGTGGGGGGCTGAGTCCCCATCGTGGGGGGTCTGGCTACTGCCCAGGGCACCCCAAAACCCGCACCCCCACCCCCCCCCATCGGGCCTTTCCTGTTTCTCCCAGCACCTCCCCTGGGGAGGGTGTCTTGCACAATGCCGTGGGGTGTGGGGACAGTGACACGGGGGGTCCCGGTGCGGGCCTGGGGGGTCGTTTTGCAGACGCCAGGGGCGCCGCGCGGCGGAGGGATCTATGGGGCGAAGCGGTTCGCAGAGCGCGGGGGCTGCCGGGCGTTGTAGTCCCGGCGTGGCGGAGGCCTCGCCTTCCCGGCGTGCCCCGCGGCGTCCGGCGGACATGGCGGCGGCGCGCCGGCGCTGAGGCTCGGGCCTGCGGGCGGCGGCGGTGAGCGCGGGCTGGGGCGGGGGGGTCGGGAGGCGCCAGGCGCCCGCGGACGCTGGACTCTCCCGCGGGAAGGCTCCGGGGATCCCCCGAGGGGCCGCAAGATCCTGCTGCCGCGTCACCGGCCTGCACCCCGGCACCGAGCACCCAGGGCAGGCCCTGGATCCCCGGTCCTCCGGTCCCCCAGCCCTGCCCGCTCCTTCCCCGAGTCTCCACAGACCCCCGCCGTCCTCCTCGGGTTTCAGGGTCCTTCTGCACGTCTCCCCAGATCCCCCGACCATTTCTGCTGCCTCCCCGGGTTCCCCTGTGCCCCCCCGGCGTCCCTCAGCTCTCCCTGCTCCCTCTCCGGCACTCACCATCCCCCTCGCGCCCCTCCTGGGGTCCCTCAGCCCTCCCAGGGTCCCCTAGGCCTCCCCGCTCCCTCCTGTTGTCTTCCTCATGTCCCCGGCTCTGCCTGACCCTTTCCTCTGCAGATGGCCGGAGAACTGGCAGACAAGAAGGACCGGGACACATCCCCTGCCAAGGAGGAGAGGAAGCGCTCCCGCTCCCCCGACAGGGACCGGGACCGGGACCGCAAGGCTTCCCCCTCCAAGGACAGGAAGCGGCACCGGTCCCGGGACAGGAGACGAGGCAGCCGGTCACGGTCCCGCTCCCGGTCCAAGTCAACAGAGAGGTGAGGGGTGTCACAGGGGGTGCGCCAGCTTTTTAGGGAAGAGCTCTCTCTCCTGTTGTGTGTCCATAATGGCCCCAAGAAGGGGTGGGTGCAGGTGATTGGGAGAGGGCTGTGCCGTGACTGTCCCACTCCACAGGGACCGCCGGCACAAAGAGCGTGACCGGGACCGGAACAAGAAGGACCGAGACCGGGAGAAGGATGGGCACCGGCGGGACAAGGACAGAAAGCGATCAAGGTGAGCCCTCTCTCTTTTTGGGGTGTCTGTGCTCTCCCCTAAGCACCCCAGGGCTGTTACCTGGAAGAAGCGTTGTCCTGGGAAGGAGTGGGATTCTCCCAGTCAGGGACAAGGCTGTGTTCAGTGCCTGATTCCTCTTTTATTTTGCTGGAAAGCTTGTCGCCGAGCAGGGGGAAGGACTCAAAGTCCCGGAAGGAGCGGGACTCGCGGAAAACAGAGGAGGAGGAGGAGAATGCCCTGAAGAAGGAGAAGGTGGGGATGAGGCAGAGGGGGCTTGGCTGGGAATGGCTCCCTGGGGGGATCACCCTGGTGAGGCAGGTCCCCACTGGGGGCTGCTGACAGTCCGTCCCTGTGTTCACAGGCCCAGCCGCTGTCTTTGGAGGAGCTGCTGGCTAAGAAGAAGGCTGAAGAGGAGGCAGAAGCCAAGGTAGGAACAGACACCTTCTCCCTGTATTGGAGCTCTCCCATACCGTGCCCGCGGTGGCTGTGACAAGATGGATGTTTGAGGGGGGGGCGTCCTTTCCTGGGGCAGCCCCCGTAGTGAGGGGTTCGCAGCTGGGCCTGGTGTGAGCCTTGCCCCCTCCTGTCCCAGCCCAAGTTCCTGTCCAAGGCGGAGCGGGAGGCCGAGGCCTTGCGACGGCGACAGCAGGAGGTAGAGGAGCGGCAGCGGCTGCTGGAGGAGGAGAGGAAGAAGAGGAAGCAGTTCCAGGAGATGGGGAGGAAGATGCTAGGTAAGATGGCATCCCCACTGTGGTCTGCCTGGCTACGGGGGGCTGGGGCAGGACCCCCTGGAGCCCCCCAGCCCTATGAGCAGGTGCTGGGCTCTGAGATCCTTCCCCTGCTCCCCAGAAGACCCCCAGGAGCGTGAGCGCAGGGAGCGCCGGGAGCGCATGGAGCGGGAGACCAACGGCACGGAAGATGAGGAGGGCAGGCAGAAGATCAGGGAGGAGAAAGACAAGAGCAAAGAGCTCCACGCCATCAAGGTAGCGCTCGGGGCTGGGCTGGGGTGGCGGGGGGCCAGGGGACCCGGGTTCCCTCCCCACTGATCCTCTGCTGCCTGCAGGAACGTTACCTGGGAGGAGTGAAGAAGCGGAGACGCACGCGGCACCTGAACGACCGCAAGTTTGTCTTTGAGTGGGACGCGTCAGAAGACACATCCATTGATTACAACCCCCTGTGAGTAGTGGGGTGGCCCTGGGGCTACCCATGGGGGTGCAGGGCAGCCCCAGCTCTGCCCCTGACACTCCCATCCCACTCTAGGTACAAGGAGAGGCACCAAGTGCAGCTGCTGGGCCGGGGCTTCATCGCAGGGATTGACTTGAAGCAACAGAAACGGGAACAGTCACGTTTCTACGGGGACCTGATGGAGAAGAGGCGGACCCTGGAGGAGAAGGAGCAGGAGGAGTGAGTGCACTTTGGGGGAGCTGGGAGGGTACCAAGAGGTGACTAGGGTCCTGGCTGGCTCTGCTTGGCTGGGATGTGGAGCTGGGGGGTGGCTCTGGGCTGCAGCACGTCCTTTAGATGGGTGGTGGGATGATTCCAGCCTCCCCAGAGGCACAAGGTGAACCCTGTCCCCTTCCTCGCTCCCAACTCAGGGCTCGGCTGCGGAAGCTGCGCAAGAAGGAGGCCAAGCAGCGCTGGGATGACCGGCACTGGTCCCAGAAGAAGCTGGACGAGATGACGGACAGAGACTGGCGTATTTTCCGCGAGGACTACAGCATCACCACCAAGGGGGGCAAGATTCCCAACCCCATCCGCTCCTGGAAAGACTCTTCCCTGCCCCCCCACATCCTGGAGGTCATTGACAAGTGTGGCTACAAGGTGGGCATAGGTTGCCAGCAGACCCCGACAGCTCTTGGGGGAGCTGGGTCAAGGAAAAGAGGGCTGGTTCTTGGGGTCAGGTGTCTGACTGGGGGGAGTGAGGAGAAGTTCTGCTTCTAAATCTGCCACTCCCCTCGCCAGGAGCCCACCCCCATCCAGCGCCAGGCCATCCCCATCGGCCTGCAGAACCGCGACATCATCGGCGTGGCTGAGACTGGCAGCGGCAAGACGGCGGCTTTCCTCATCCCGCTGCTGGTGTGGATCACCACCCTGCCCAAGATCGATCGGTAGGTGGGACGGGGCAGGGCCGCGGGGCAATGCTTGAGGATGGCAGGGAGTGTGGCACTGTGGGTGACATGGCCATGCCCTGCCACGCCGCAGGATTGAGGAATCGGACCAGGGTCCCTATGCCATCATCCTGGCCCCCACCCGAGAGCTGGCCCAGCAGATTGAGGAGGAAACCATCAAGTTTGGGAAGCCTCTAGGCATCCGCACAGTGGCTGTGATTGGAGGCATCTCCCGTGAGGACCAAGGTTTCCGCCTTCGCATGGGCTGTGAGGTGAGTGTTAGCCCCTGGGGAGGGCTGGGCGGGGACCGGCTTAGCCCCAGGCCGTGGGAGGACCAGTTTAGCCCCAGGCTGTGGACACCAACCCTCCTGCTCCACCCCCTGCAGATTGTCATCGCAACACCAGGGCGTCTCATCGATGTGTTGGAGAACCGGTACCTGGTGTTGAGCCGCTGCACCTACGTGGTGCTGGATGAGGCGGATCGGATGATTGACATGGGCTTTGAGCCTGACGTGCAGAAGATCCTGGAGCACATGCCCGTCACCAACCAAAAACCCGACACTGACGAGGCTGAGGACCCTGAGAAGATGTTGGCCAACTTTGAGTCAGGGAAACACAAGTACAGACAGGTGGGTGGAGGCAGGAGACCCAGGACAGTGTTGTGGGTGCTCCCACAGGGGAGGAGAGAGGATGACCTGGGGCTTTGGAGAGCGGGCCAAGGGAGGGGCAGCCGCATTTCTGCCCCACGGGAGATGTCGCTTACTGCCCCATTCTCTCGTAGACTGTCATGTTCACAGCCACCATGCCACCAGCGGTGGAGCGCCTGGCCCGCAGCTACCTCCGTCGTCCAGCTGTGGTCTACATTGGCTCTGCTGGCAAACCCCATGAGCGGGTGGAGCAGAAGGTCTTCCTCATGTCAGAGTCGGAGAAGAGGTGTGGAGGGGACCGCTGGGGCTGGGTGGAGCGGGAAGGACCGGTCTTGGAGGTTGTCTGGGGCATTTGAGGGTGAAGGAGCTTTGGGAGGGGGACTCTGGAGAACAGAGGGGCTCCTGCAGGGCACTTCAGCCTCTCCTTGCCCAACTCTCCTTCTCCCCAACAGGAAGAAGCTGTTGGCCATCCTGGAACAGGGCTTCGACCCACCCATCATTATCTTCGTCAACCAGAAGAAGGGCTGTGACGTGTTGGCCAAGTCCCTGGAGAAGATGGGGGTGAGTCTAGACTGAGCCGGAGCCCCCCAACTTTGGCTGTGGCGGGTGGGGGTTGTCCCCATGTGAGGACCCCATGACATGGCTCCGGTCCCCAGCTGACCCCTGCCCTGTCCCACAGTACAACGCCTGCACCCTGCACGGTGGCAAAGGCCAGGAGCAGCGGGAGTTTGCCCTCTCCAACCTGAAGGCCGGGGCCAAGGACATCCTGGTGGCCACGGATGTGGCCGGCCGTGGTATCGACATCCATGACGTCTCCATGGTTGTCAACTATGACATGGCCAAGAACATCGAGGGTGAGTTGGGACCGGCCGGGGGGGCTGTGGGGGGCAGCAGGGGCTGCCTGGCCCCCGTACCGAGGCCCTGCCTGACCCCCCTGCCCCCCCGCAGATTACATCCACCGCATTGGGCGGACGGGCCGAGCGGGGAAGAGTGGCGTTGCCATCACCTTCCTCACCAAGGAGGACTCCACCGTCTTCTACGACCTGAAGCAGGCCATCCTGGAGAGCCCGGTGTCCTCCTGCCCGCCCGAGCTGGCCAACCACCCCGATGCCCAGCACAAGCCTGGCACCATCCTCACCAAGAAGCGGCGGGAGGAAACCATCTTCGCCTGAGTCCCCAGGGCTGGTATCCCCCTCTCGGTCACTCCTTCGGGGACGATGGGACCAGCAGGGCCGGGGACCGCCAGGACTTTTCTGGCCACTCTTTTCCCAGACCCCCAGGCCCCTGCGCAGCCGGGACTGCCCACCACAGCACCTGGGGCCAGGACTGTCCCAAAACGTCCCCCCTGATCTCCCAGTCCCCCTCCCTGCCTTCCCCAAGGATTGATGGAGCTGCTGGAGGCTGTTTAGGGTTGGTCCCTGCCCGTGGGCTGCCAGGGCCAGGGCGGTGCTGGGCTGGTGCTGGTTTTCAGGCAGGGCTGTCCCGGGAGCCGCGTTCGCTTTTCCCTTTTCTAGTTGAAAGTCCAGGCTGCAGGAATAAACCCGCAGCTGTTGTCGGACGCCACCTCCTCGTGTTCTCCCTTCTTGCAGCGCCACCAGCCCATGGGGGCCATCTCCTTGCACCCCCCCAGTGCTGCCAGAGGTGCTGGGAGCCAGCAGTACCCCCAAGGGGAGACCCAGGGGGGTGCTGAGCACACACCAGCACCGGGCCCGTCCCCCATTGCCCCAGCCAAATATCCCCGTGCCACAGTGTCCCCTGTCCGTCCCCCCAGCCAGAGACACAGACAGCGGCACCTCCGAGCACTCTTGTGTTTCTGAAACGGATTACAGGGAAATCAGTGCTTTCTACAAAAGAAATTATAACAAATCTGTGGCTCCCACCTGTCGCCCCCCCCACCAGCTTGGAGGGGGGCTCGGCCCAGCACTGGGACCCTCCACCAAGCAGCCCCCGGTGAAGGGCGGTGGGCACCGTATTTACAGGACTGTGTGGTGACGTGCGGTGACAGCTACGCGAGGGGCGGGGGGGGTGGGGGGGGGAACACAGGGCAGTGAGTGCAGGCATGGAGCAGCCCCCCTCTCCGTGTGGGGTCCAGCCACCCCTCTTTATCCCCCATCCCGGGGGGAGAAGCAGTTTGGCAGTGGTGACCAGGGCAGGGAGAAATCGGTGCAAAGCGAAGCGAGTGGTGCAGCCCCCTCCTCCTGGGGGGGTCCCATGCAGGGGCAGGGGAGGGGGCAGTCCAAGCCCTGGCAGGGGGAGAGTGGGCACCTTCCCCTTCTTTCTTGGGTCTGCGTGGGATGGGGGGCACTGTTAGAACTGTCCCCACCCCCTCATTACCTGGCCCACAGGTCTTTTGGGGGGGGGGAGGCACCTTCTGTTTATGGCAGCAGCCCTGCCGGGGAATGAGACGGCTTGTGATGCAGAGGCCAGGCGGGGAAACTGAGGCAGGGACAAGGCGTGTGACTGTCCCCAGGAGCTGGGGGAGGGAGTCTTGGGGCATCCTGGCCCAACAGTGCCCCCCCCCTTGCCCTGTGCTTATGGCTGAAGAGGTGCCCGGGGGCCAGGCGCAAGGAATCTGCCGGTGTGGAGGAGATCCCCGAGAGAGGGAGATTGTCTGAGCACCCCCAGCGTGGGGCTGGGGCAGAGCAGGGAGTGGGGAGCCGGTTCCCAGCCGTGCCCCCCCCCCCCCAACTCCCTCCCCACCCCTAATAGCTGTCCTTGGCCCAGGGCCGGCTGCGCTGCCAGTTCCTGTCCTGGTTGCGCTCGGTTTGGCGGTCCGGCGTGCCGGGCCCCTGCAGCCCGCTGTTGTGGTGCCGGTGGGGCTGGTAGAGGTCAGGGTAGGGGTCTGTGTACTCCTCTTCCTCCAGGTGCCGGGAGCTGCGCTGGGATGCAGCCCCCCAGGGCTGGGGCGAGGTCTCCCCCGCCTCATCTGATGGCATCAGGCTGTCGTGCTCCAGCGGAGAGTGCTCCCCCCGCTCCCCCAGCAGCTGCTGGCTCTGGGGGTAGGGACAGGGCTGTGGGGACAGCACGGGGGGGCTGCCACCACCCCCCGATCTGTGCACCCCCTGTGCCGGCTGCCTGTGAGGAAGGGGAGTCTGGAGGTACCTGCAGGCCTGGGAGGCTGGTGGGTGAGGGGACGGCGTGGGGGGTGTGCGGTGGGTGGTGGGTGGCACGCCAGTACACCTCCAGGTACTCAGCCAGGTGCTCGCAGGCATCCTCCAGCTGGTTCTCATCCAGGATCACATCAAAGAGCTCCTGGGGGGCGGGCAAGAGGGATCAGGGGGGTCCCTGATCACCACCCACACACCCCCCCAGCATCACCAGGGCAGAGAGACCTGCCAGCTCACCGGGGGACACTGCACCAGCTTGTCGGCCGCCATCATCTGCACGTTTAGGTGCTTCACCTGGGACTTGCCACGGGATTTGATGAGCCGCTGCAGGACCTGAGGAGGGGAGAGGAGGGGTCATGGCATGTCGGGGGGCAGTCAGGACCTCCCCCCACCAAGAACTGCGGTCACCCCTCACCTTGGGGGAGGACACCTTGACATAGACGATGATGGGCGCCAGAGAGGTTTTGGCCAGCTGGGCTGGGTGGTTGATGGTGTCGGCGTCCAGCACGACCAACTGCAGAGACTTGGCCAGCTCAAAGATGCGCTCGATTTCGCTCTGCACCTCAGCTGCAGGGGAAGGGGGACACAAGGGGAATAAGTCAGGCCAGGCTGGCCCTCAGGGAGGGTCCCTGCACCCCAGGTGAGCCCAGCCCCTCACCAATGCTGGAGCGGGTGGTGGAGCGCTCCAGGATGGCCTGCTTGCCCAGGTTGTTGAGGATGGAGCGCTTGGCCAGGGAGAGGTCAGCTGTGATGTGGGTGATGGAGATCCTGGGGGGCAGAGGGACAGCGGTGGGGACCCGGGTACCCCCCCTGGGCCATGGGAAGGGGGTCCTGGGGAGGCCTCGAGGGTCTTACCTGCCGTCGAATCTGTGCTTGAGGAAGTCAAAGAGGGCTTTCTGCATCATGTCGGTGACCTGCCGGCAGGGCCACCAGCCTGGTGAGCCCATGGGGAGCCGGTGGCAGATGGCACCGGCAGGGAGGTGGCAGCCGCCCGGCGCCCTGCCAGCAGCCCGCGGCCCCACCATCTGCCCACCACTGGCTCGGTACAGGCAGGGAGGGGACAAGGGGTGCAGGCCACCACCCCTGGGGGTGCACCCCTTGCCCTGCAGCCCTCCCCCCATACCTCATATCCTTTCAGCGAGGGCCCCACCAGCACCACAGGCCGCATGGAGGGGACCACGTCGTAGGGTGGGATGTGCTGTGTCTGGCGGGGGGACATGGGGATGTGTCAGTGCCCTGTATTCCCACCCCCAGGAGTCAATGAGCCTATTCCAGAGAACCCCAGCATCCTGGACCGCCCCCCCCCCAGCCCCATAACTGCTTCATCCCACCTTGGCCCTGCCTGTAGCCCCCTCCCCATCTCCCCCTGCCCGTGGCACAGCCTGTGTCCCAGGGACTCACCTGCTTCTGCTTCTGCTTGGCTTGGGGAGAGAAGAGACAGAGGTTGGTGACAGTGAAGGGAGGACCCCTCTGAGAGTCCCCCAAGTCCCCTCTGGGTCAGAACCTGCCCTTACCTAAGGAGGGGGGAGGCGATCGCCGGTTCCCGCTGTCACCGAGGCCTGAGGCGTTGCCAGCTCTCCTGTGAGAGGATGGGGGTGAGTGAGCAGTGGGGGGCTGGGGAGTCGGGGGCTGGGGGGCAGAGTGGGGGAGGCGGTCCCTACCTGGCTTTTTGCTCCTGCTTGAGCCTCATGGCTTCCAAGCGCTGGGGGCTGGGGATGAAGGCGATGTCCCCCCCCTCCTTCACTAGGCGCCCAATCCACCAGTCATTGCTGTATTTCTGGGCGAGGGCAGGGCAGCAGTGAGGCTGGGGGGGCACGTCCCTGGTCCTGACACCCCTCTTTCCCCCCAGCACCCCAACTCACCTCCTTGATGTGCAGGAAATCTTTGGCTTCAAAGTTGATGGCTGCTCCCTGCACTGGGCACTCCTCGTCCAGCGCCCCGCAGTAGCTGACATTGGTGCGCACAGCGAAGGCGACCGGCTTGTGCTGGGGATGGCGGTGTGGGGACAGTGTCAGTGCCCCCTTCCCCCCCCCCAGTTCCCCCCGGGGCCGTGCCCTGTGTCTGTGTGTCCCAGTACCTTGGCCCTCTCGAGCTGCTGCTGGGCCTGGCTCTCCACCTCGCGCCGGGTGCCCTCGCGATCCTCCTCCAGGGACACGTCGGAGTCCAGAGACGGGCGGCTGGTGTAGGAGTCCGCCGAGCCCTGGGGGGAAAGGGCTGAGTGCCAGGGGGCTGTGGGGACCTCGCAAAAAGAGGCCTGGCCCTGTGGCAGTGCCAGCCCAGTGAGGGGACTTGGCCCCTTCCAGCTTTTCAGGGGACTACAGTGACATTGCCCAGTGCAGCTGCCCTGGGGTGCAGCCTGGGGGGAGACCCCCAGTGAGGGCTAAGCTAGGGGCAGGGGGTCCCCATCCCCCCGGGGATGTGGGCCTGCCGCACCTGCCCCCCACCCTGGGGTGCCTGGTGGGCACCCAGCGCAAGCCCCCCCCCCAGCTCCCCACACCCCACTGGTAATTACCCATCGCCTGCTGTGCCTGGAACAGGCGCAGAAGCTGCAGTGAAATATTTATAGGTCCCTGGATGTGGCTGAGCCCCCCCCCGAGATCCCCCCTCCGAGGCCCCCGAGCCCTGCCGATCTGAGCTCAGCGACACTGCCCAGGCACCGCCCCACACACGGCCCCCCCCGTCCCGCGTATCCCACCTCGCTCACATCGGGGTGGCCTGCCCCCCACCCCCACCCCAGGGGAGGCAATATGGTTTCCCAGCACGGCCCTCCCCAACATGGCCTCCCCGGCACGGCTTCCCCGCAAATCCCCACCGCCTCCCCCCCGAGCATCTTCCTCCCCATCCCAGCATCCCCAGCATGGCCCCCCAGTATAGCGGCCCCAGCGTCCCCCCCCCCCGCCCAGCACGACCCCCCCTATTCAGCCCCTGGCCCGGAGCACCGGACCCGGCGGAGGTCCCCGGCCATGGGGGGGTCGCTCCTCGCCCCCGTCCGGTCTCGGGGCCCAGCGGCACCTGCCCGGGGGGATGACGAGACCAGGAGCGGCGGGGAGGAACAAAGGGCCGGGGGGCGGCAGAGCCCCCCCCCCGCACCGGGCACGAACCCCTCCACCGGGTACGGCTAACCCCTCCCCATCCCACCGACAGAGCCCCCGGGGCGCCATCANGGTACCGAGGCCGGTACCTCGTTGAGCAGGAAGGTAGCGCTGGAGTCAGAAAACGACATAGACGGGGCGAGCCGAGCTGAGCCGCCCGCGCCCCCCCCGCCCGGCTCCGGCACCGGCACCGGCTCCGGTTCCGGCTGCGGCTCGGGCTCCGGCTGGCCCTGCCCGCTCCGCCGCGCTGCCGCCGCCGCCGCCGCCACCGCCCCTCCCCGCCCCTCCCCGCCCCCGCCTCCCGCCGCCCCCCCGGGGCGCACGGAGCCGCCCCCGCCGGCTCAGCCTGGGGCGGGGGAGGGGGTGTTGAGGGTCGCTGTTCCCCCTTCCCGGGATTGACGGGGGCTCCGGCTCCTCTCCTGTAGGGCCCCCGGTGGGCTGCACTGGAAGGAGGGGGTCGCGAACGGCCCCCGGTGCGGTGCACCGGGACGGAGCCCCAGGGCAGCTCCCAGGGGAGGGGGGGGAGCAGGAGGGAGTTTGCAAATGGGGGCAGCTCTCGGCGTAGGGGATGGGGGGTCCCGGGACGGCAGCGGAGGGGCCGTGCCGCTTCCCGCAGCCGGGGGTACCGGGGCGGCGGCGAGGGGTCCCCGCGGGTACCTCCATGCTCCGGTGTTGTGGCCCCCGTCCTGCCCCGAGCCGGTAGCAGCCCCGTCTGCAGGGCGAGCCCTGCGGCGGGGCCGGAGCCGCTCCCGCCCCCCCCCCCCCGCGCCCCCCCCCCCCCCCCCCCCCCCGCCCCCGAGGAGGGGGGCAGCGACGGGCCCCGGGGGATCGGCCCGGCCCGCCCCGTTGCCGCGCAGCGGGACGGACACCGGCGGGACCGGCCCGGCTCGGGACGGCTCGGCCCGGAGCGGAGGGCTGCGGGGCAGCGCTAGTCGGCCGGGGGCTCCGGGCAGTGGCGGGACCGGCCCCAGGCACCGCGCACCGCACACCGGGCACCGGCCCCGGTACCGGGCAGCGCGGCGGGGCCGGGCCGGGCCCTCTCCGAGGTGCTGAAGGGGCCGCGCCAGGTGCGGGGCCGGGGTGGGGAGTCCCCGGGGGTATCGGGGGGCACCGGGGCGGGGGGCAGGTGCTACCCTGGGAGGGAAAGGGATGCTCGAACCGCTCTGCGCCCTCCGGGGCCGCCCCTACCGGAACCCTCTGCCCTCCCCGGGGCTGCCCCGGTATCCGCTCGCCGGCCGGCGGCGAGGGCGGGGGGCGCCGTTCGGCCGGGATGCACTGGAGCAGGCGGCGAGTGGGGGACGGTGTGGGGGTCCGTGCCTCCCCGGGCAGGGCGGAGAGGCGGCCCGGTGCCGGCTGATGGACCAGGCGGGGCGGTATACGGACCCCCCTGCCCCGTTCCCCCTCCGGTGCCTCAGTTTCCCTGCCCCCGCCCCCCTCTGCTCCCCGCTGCCCCCGCCCCGCGCCGCAGTGCCGGTGCCCGGCGGCCGGCCCGGCCCTGACGCAGCGCTCGCTATTTTTAGCCGCGGGGAGCGGTTGTTGCGATGCTACCGGCGCCCGGTGCTTGCGCCCAGCTCCGCTCCCGGGGGAGCGGCGGGGCGGGGGCGGCCACCCGGTTCCCTTCGGTGCAGGGTTTGGGGCGGGGGAGCTCGGCCGCTCCTCCCCGGTCCATGCTTTAATGCGGAGCCGCAGCGCCGCTGCCCCCGGGATTGAGCTGCGGCGGATGGGGGGAAGGGGAGGGCTGGGGCTGGCGGGGCCGCCCCGCCCCGGTGCCGGTCCCGGTGCCGGTCCCGGTGCCGGCCCGCTCACCTGCCTGCGGAGGATGCTGGAGGTGGTGTCGGACGAGGTGCTGCCGTCCGAGCGCTTGAAGCGGCTCTTGCGCTTCGGGAGCCTCCGGGGGCTCTGCAGGGGGAGCGGTGGGGGCGGCCGGTGAGCACCGGGCGGCGGCCGGCTGCACCGCCACCGGCGGCCCCCGCGCCGCAGGCAGAACCGAACCGGGCCGCGCCGTGCCCGCGGCGTCCGGGAGGGCTCCGGCCCTCTCACCTGGAAGGAGCCGGGAGCGGCGGGCTGCGCCGGGGCGGACATGCCCGGCGGCACGCACCGGAGCCCCCCAGGATCCTGGCGGGGCCGCCCTGCACCGGACCGCGGCGCTCCACCGGGAAGGGCCGTGCCGCCGCCGCGCTCTGCATCACACGGGGCCGCCGGGGCGTCCCGGCCGTCCCCGCCCCCGCCTGCCCGCCTCCGCGCCCATCCCCGAGGCGTCCGGCCCGCGCCCCCGCAGCCGGGCAGCCGCCGGGGGGCACCGGGGATAGACCCTCCCCGCAATCCGCGGTGTGCGGGCGGCACCGGGAAAGAGGAGCCCCGGGGCCGCCGCTGTGCCCACGTGTGTCCGGGGCTGCGGGAGTCCCGAGGCCCGCATCCCACCGGGACGGGTTCCGAGGCGGCCCGTGCCCACCCGCACCTTCGCCCCACGCCCCGTGTCCCCGCCGTGCCCACGGGGGCGGCCGGATCCGGCCCGGTGCCGCGGTGCTGCAGCATCACCGAACCGCCCGGTCGGAGCGAGGGGCGGTGGCTGCGGCGGCCGGGGGGAAGGGAAGAGGGGCAGCCGGGGATCCCCAGCACGGGCACGATCCATCCCAGGGAGCCGAGCCCAGGGCCCCACGGCACGGGCAGGGTCTGGGCCGGGGGGCTCTGATGTGGGCAGGGTCCAGCCGAGAAAGCTCCTGCACGGCCAAGGTCTGTCCTGAGGTGCCCCAGTAGGGCCAGGATTCACTCCAGGAGGTCCCAGTACGGTCAGGATCCATCCCAGGGAGTGCCAGCGCTGCCAGGATCCGACCTGGGGTGCTCCATCATGGGCAGGATCCGTCCCGGGGATCCCCAGCAGGGCCCCAATCGGTCTCCGGGATCCCCAGCAGGGCCGGGATCCGTCCCAGGGATCCCTGTCATGCCTGGACCCCCCGCCCCCCCAAGGAGCGGGCAGCCCCCCATCCCCGCGGCGGTGGGTGCGGATACCCGGTCAGGCTGTGCTGGCCCCCCCTCCTCGGTGTCACCCGCGGTGCCCCCGTTCCGCCCCCCCCCCACCGCGGCGGGACTTCCGCGTGGGGCCGCGGGGACACGGGCCCGGCGGCGGCTGCTAATTAATGATTAATCTGCCTTCCCCGGGGCCCAGCGCTACTGCTTGGGGGGGGGGGGGGGGGGGGGGAGGGTGGCCGCGGGGCCCGGCGCTGCCGCTGCAGGGGTGTCCCGGGGACGCCCGGCCACGGGATAGGGGTGCCTGACCCACGGACACTCGTGGGGTACGGGCGGGGGGCAGGCGGGGACCCCCGTGGGGGGGGTGACCTGCACTTTCCCCCCCCCGGGGACAGGATGCTGGCGGGGGGGGGGGGCGTGAAAAAAGTTGTCTGTGTGAGGGTGGGTGTGAATGTGTGTGTGTGTGCAAAGGCATGTGCATACGCAAGGGGTTGTGTGCAAAATGTGTGCGTGCAAATGAGGTGTACGTGTGCAAAGATGTATGTGTGTGCAGGGGGGTGCACGCACAAGGGGGTGTGTGCACACGTGTGTGCATGCAGAATGGGTGTGTTTGTGTGCAACAGTGTGTGTGCAAAAGAGGAGTGTATGTGTGCAAGGGTGTGTGGGCCCATGTGTTTGTGTGTGCATGCCAGGAGTGCCTAAGGGGTGTGCAGGGGCTATGTGCCTGTGCAAACATGCAAAGGGGCGTGTGTGTGAATGAAACAGGGCTGCACATGTGTGCAAGGGTGTGCACTTGTGCTTGTGTGTGCAAGGGTGTGTGTGCAAAACAGGTATGTATGTGTGCAAGGGTGTCTCCGTGTGTGCATGTGCAAGAGGGCGTGTGCTCACGTGTGTGTGTATGCATGTTTGTGTCAGGGGTGTGTAGGCCTGTGTGCAGGAGGATACGTGTGTGTGTGCACACACAATGGGGGCATGTGCGTGCAACAGGGCTGCACACACGTGCAAGGCTGTGCATGCATATGTGTACAGGGGGGTGTAGGTGTGTGTGCAGGCTGGGTGTGCAAGTGGGGGACACTGGGGTGTGTGTACAGGGACACAGTCAAAGGGGGGGTGCGTGTGTGTGTGCAAGGGGGGCCCGGGGGGGAGCTGCGCGTGTCCCCGTTGTCCCCGCCGTGTCGGTGCAGCGCGTGTGCGTGTGTCTCTGTCGGTGTGTGTGCGCGCGACCCCGGGGGTGCCGGTCCGCCCGTGCCCGCCCGCGCGCGCGCCCGCCGCCCCCGCGCGCCGCCCGCGCCTCCCCCGCCGCACCGGGCCGTACCGGGCCGCACCGAGCCGCC
>QJSC01009557.1:87902-138499 GCA_003697955.1 Calidris pygmaea
GGGGTCTGGGGCGCTGCGCGGGGCCCGGTGCGGAGTTGGCGGGGGGAAAGACCGGGCTGGACCCCCGGGGGTGCCCGGTGGCGGCGGCGGAAGGGCGCTGGCGGGTGAGGGGTCGGCGGGGCTCCCCGCGGGCCGTGCCCGGAGCGGGCGGGCGGGGAGGCGGCCGCCGCCGGGGCCGGCCCTTCCCGGGCGGCCGTTCCCTTACCGCCGCTCACCCCGGGGCTGGGACCGGCTGCCACGTCCCGTCTGGTCCCCGGTGCCCCGGGGCCGAGGTGCCCGGTACAACCCGTTGGCCGCCGTTCAAGACAAACAGGGCCAGGACGGTTCCAGCTTTGCCGCAGGTCACTGCGCTGGGAAGGACGGGCTCGGGTCGGCCTCGGCGGGGCCAAAACACCGGGACATCGGCACCTGGACACCAGCACCGGGCACCTGCCGGGGCCATGGGGCTGGTGGGAAAGTTGGGGCTCGGGATCTGCGTCCCCCGGGGTGGGACACGAGGGCCCGTTGCTGCCAGTGGGGAAGAATGCTGCCTCGCACCCCTGTGGGGATCCCCTCTGGGGGTGTCGGGGTGGGGGACTGAGCACTGACCCCTTCCCGGCGCCCGCAGCATGTCGTGGTTCAGCGGCATCCTGGTGCCCAAGGTGGATGAGCGGAAGACGGCATGGGGGGAGCGCAACGGCAAGAAGGGCACCCGTCCCCGCGCCGCCCTCTGCGGCCCCCGCTACATGAGCTGCCTGCAGGACCCTGAGATGGAGCAGGGTGGGGGCCCCCCCCCCCGGGGGCTGCGCTGCACCTGGCAGGAGGACCACTATGGCAAGAAGGGGCCTGTGGGTGACCTGGGCCTCAAATCGGTGGACCTGGGCTTGGAGGATGGTGACGCCAAGGGGCCGAAGGAGGCTGGGGGGCGGCCGTCGGCCAGCGAATGCTGGCGGCGGCTGCTCCAGGTTTTCCGCTCCAAACGCTTCCAGTCGGCCAAACTGGAGCGGCTTTACCAGCGCTACTTCTTCCAGATGAACCAGAGCAGCCTAACGGTACTGATGGGGGTACTGGTGCTGGTCTGTGGGGTCATGCTGCTCTTCCACTGCCTGCCTGGCGCCCCGCGTGTGCCGGCGGCCGCCGCGTTGGCGAGCGCCACGGGTCTTTTCCTGCTCCTGATGGTGCTGTGCAGCCGCAGCGCCTTCCCCCAGGACTACATGTGGGTGGTGAGCTACGTGGTGCTGGGGCTGCTGGCCGGGGTGCAGGCGCTGGGGACAGTGGCCGTCGTGCCCCGCAGCGCGGCTGAGGGCGTCTGGTGGAGCGTCTTCTTCATCTACATCACCTACACGCTGCTGCCGGTGCGGATGCGGGCGGCCGTGCTGGCCGGCGTCCTCCTCTCCGCCCTGCACCTCACCATCGCCTGGCACCGCAACGCCACCGACCCCTTCCTCTGGAAGCAGGTAGGGGCTGGGGGGGGATGCACACGGGGTGGGGTGGGGCTCCTGTGCTGAAGGGGTCCCGCTCACCTGGAAGCGAGGTGGGATTCCCCCCCCATTCCAGTCCCCGGTGGCAGCGGCTCCCCAAATCCCTGTCTGTAAAATTAGGCTTTTCTTGCAGATGGAAAATTCTAGATGCAGGAGGGGCCCCTCGGCTGCCCCAAGGGTGGGGAGGGTCCCATGCCAAGGTCCTGTGGGTGCTGCCGGGGGGTCACTCCACTGCCACGGCCCCACACAAAGGGTTGAGGGGGCCCCTCGTCCCGGCGGGGCTGTGCACAGACCTGCCATTGTGGGCTGTGCCGGAGCGGGAGGGGGGCACCCACAAAGCCCCTGTTGTGGTGCCAGCGGAAACCCCCGCGGGGGGATGCAGGGCCAGGACAGGGAGGTGGCTGCCACCCAGAGGGGCTGGGTCCCTGGTGGTGTCCCCTGTCCTGCCCCCCTCACCCCCTCCAGGGTGGCAGCTCCTCCCAGTGGGGTGCTGCAGACACATAGGGACGCTGGGGGGTCCCAGTGTGTTCCCACCCCCGGCAGGGCCTCACTGTGCTCCCCCTCCTTGCATGGGGCCACCCGTCACCCTTGCCCTGCCTGGCTGGGGCCAGGGCCACGTGTTGTCCCCATGGGGCGCAGGGCGAAGAACGCGACGCCGGGTGGGGGGGGGTAGGGGCTGAGGCCAGTGGGGCTTTGGGGGAGGTTACAGGAGGGGAAGCCCCACCCCGAGTGGTGCCCACCCTGCAGGGTGGGAGCGATGGGGCTGCGGCCCGTGGCTGGGGAGGCGCTGGGTGCCAGGACCCCACTCCCAGCCCACCAGAGTGCTATAAATAACCCTGGCCCCAGTCCCGGGGGACAGGGACGGGGAGGGGGGAGACCGCAGCCCTCCTGCTACAGCCGTCGCCGTTTCCCAGCCCTCCCTGGGCTTCCTCCGCTTGTCAAGGGCCTGCCCGCTTCCCTCCCTGCCCTGGGCCCTGCGTCCTCATATCCCCCTAGCCCTGGATCCTCACATCCCCCCTGCCCGTGTTTCTGACATCCCCAGGTCCCTGTGTCCCCCCTGCACTGGGTCCCCAGGTCCCCCCCTGTTCACCCTGCCCTGGGTCTCTTGGTCCCTACATGCCCCGTGCCCTGGTTTCCTGCAGCTTCGAGTGCCCCATGTCCCTCTGTCCTGGGTCTCCAGCCTCCCATGTCACTGCAACCCCTTGCCCTGGTTTCCCATATCCCTCTGTGCCCCACACCCCCCTCACCCTGGTCCCCTGTGTCCCCAGGTCCCTGCTTCCCCACATTCCCCTGCCCTGGGTCCCCAGGTGCCCATGTGTCCCTGCCCCATGTCCCCTCCTTGCAGCCCTCTTGACAGCACCCCTCCCCCCATACCAGAGCCAGGGTTTTGGGCTGCGGAGGACAGTGGCAGAGCTGGCCAGGTCTCACCATGGGGCCAGGGTTCCCCAGGTCGCCACACTGAGTCCACCTCCCCCACCAGCTCAGCGCCAACGCCCTCATCTTCCTCTGCACCAATGTGGTGGGGGTCTGCACCCACTACCCAGCTGAGGTTTCGCAGCGCCAGGCCTTCCAGGAGACCCGTGGCTACATCCAGGCGCGCCTGCACCTCCAGCGTGAGAACCGCCAGCAGGTGAGCTGTGGGTCCCCAGGGGTCCCGGCGTCTCCTGTGCCAGGCTGGGGGGTCTGGTGGGGTGGTGGTCCCCTAATGGTCCACTAATGGGTGGTGCTGCATTTAGGAGCGCCTGCTGCTCTCAGTGCTGCCCCAGCATGTGGCCATGGAGATGAAGGAGGACATCAACACCAAGAAGGAGGATATGATGTTCCACAAGATCTATATCCAGAAGCACGACAATGTCAGGTAACGCGGGGCCAGGGGTGTGAGCTGGGCGGTAGGTGAAATCTGGGGGGAGCTGTCACCAGCCGAGAGGGTCCGGGGTGGCCCGTGGTTGGTCCCTCCCCAGCCCACGCTCTTCCTCCCGGCAGCATCCTCTTCGCAGACATTGAGGGCTTCACCAGCCTGGCTTCGCAGTGCACGGCCCAAGAGCTGGTGATGACTCTCAATGAGCTCTTCGCTCGCTTTGACAAGCTGGCGGCAGTGAGTGGTGGGGCCAGGGGGAGACGGGGGGGGGGGGGGGGGGGGGGGGGGGGGGGGGGGGGGGGGGTGGGTCGTGGAGCCCCCCCGACCTGCCTGTTCTCCCCAGGAGAACCACTGCCTGCGCATCAAGATCCTGGGGGACTGCTACTACTGCGTGTCGGGGCTGCCGGAGGCGCGCGGGGACCACGCGCACTGCTGTGTGGAGATGGGGGTGGACATGATTGAGGCCATCTCGTGAGTGGGGCAGAGCACAGGGGTCACTCTCCTCCCCAGTGGTGGCACATCCCTGGTGCCACCTCAGCCCCAAGGGGCTGTGCCCAACGCTGGTGCTGGCATGTCCCCAGTGCCACTGCAATTTCGGTGGGGCTGTGCCCGTCCCCGGTGCTTGCCAGCCTGGGACGCAGTGCCTTGGGGGGGTGCGGTGCTTTGGGGTGACGCGGTGCCGGTGCCGTCTACAGGCTGGTGCGTGAGGTGACAGGGGTGAACGTGAACATGCGCGTGGGCATCCACAGCGGGCGGGTGCACTGCGGCGTCCTGGGGCTGCGCAAGTGGCAGTTCGACGTCTGGTCCAACGACGTGACCCTCGCCAACCACATGGAAGCGGGCGGCAAAGCTGGGTGAGCCAGGGTGGCGAGGGGGGCTTGGCTGGGGACCGGGGCGGGGGGGACACGGGGCAAGGGGGCTCAGCGCCTTCCGTTTCCTGCCATCCCCAGGCGCATTCACATCACCTGGGCGACGCTGCAGTACCTGAATGGCGACTACGAGGTGGAGCCGGGCCACGGGGGCGAGCGCAATGCCTACCTCAAGGAGCACAACATCGAGACCTTCCTCATCGTCGGCTGCAGCCAGAAGCGCGTTAGTTGGGGGACATTTGCAGGGGGGACGCGGGAGGGGACACCCCATGGCCGCCCCTCTCATGGCCACATCACCCCACAGAAGGAGGAGAAAGCCATCCTGGCCAAGCTGCAGCGGGCTCGTGCCAACTCGACGGAGGGGCTGGTGCCACGCTGGGTGCCCGAGCGCTCCTTCTCCCGCACCAAGGACTCCAAGGCCTTCCGGCAGATGGTGAGCAGCCTCGGGGGGGGGGATGGGACGGGACGGGGCGCCAGACACAGAGCAGCAGTGGTATCGGCTGCTCACTGCCTTTCCGTGGCTGCCATGGGCTTCCCCTGCCCTGACCGCAGCCCTTGCCTGCTTCCTCCTGCCTGCCACAGCCCCCCATCTCCCCCCATCCTCACCAGCCCTCGGGGCTCCCCCCTATCATCACCAGCCCTTGGGGACCCCCAGGTGTACCCCCATCCCTCAGCAGCCCTTGGGGATCCTCCCCATCCTCTCCAGGCCTTCGGGACCCCCAGGAGTCTCCCATCCTCACTAGTGTCAGACATCCCTCCTGCCCCCAGACCTCTTCCTTCTCCCTTTGCAGACCCTTGAGACCCCCCCATCCTTCCCAGGCTTGGGGAACCCTTGGGAACCCACCCCATCCTGGTTACTTCTGGGACTCTGTCCCCCATCCTTGGTGACCCTGGGGGATGCCTCATGTCCTTGTCATCTATGTGGGTCCCCCCTCCCCACGCTAGTGTCCCTGACACCTCCCCACCTCCCTTGTGTCTCCCCAGGGCATCGATGACTCCAGCAAGGACAAGTAAGTGTCCCCATGCCAGGGAGCATGGGGGTGTCACAGCCAGCCTCTCCCTGGGGCAGAGCCAGTGGCCTGAAGGGGTCCTGACCCACCTGTGCCCCCAGCCGCAGTGCCCAGGAGGCCCTCAACCCCGAGGATGAGGTGGATGAGTTCCTGAGCCGGGCCATTGACGCCCGCAGCATTGACCAGCTCCGTAAGGACCACGTCAAGAAGTTCCTGCTCACCTTCCAGACGCCCGAGCTGGAGAAGAAGGTGGGGGTGTCTCCGTCCCAGCCATGCAGTCCCCTCCAACCCCTGAAGTCCCTTCTGTCCTGACCCCATCAGTGCCTCTGTTCCTCTCATCTCACCTCCATCTCCTGGGGTCCTCTCCATCTCCTTTCTGTCCCTTGGGACTTCTCTGTCCTGGCCTCATGGTCTCTTCCATTCCAGCCCCTGTGGTCACCCCTACCTTCTTCATCCTAGCCATGGGTCACCTCTGACTCCTCTAATCTGTGGGATCTCCTCTGTCCCGCTCAATGGTGCCCTCTGTCCTGGCCCCTCCGTCCTCACCACCTCTATCCCCCTGCATCCCCTCCCCTCTGTCCCTCAGGAGTGTCCTGCATCCCATCCTATCTTCCCCACCCATCTGGGGTCCTCTCTGTTCCCTTCCATCCAGCTTACTCTTCTCCTCCCTGCAGTACTCCAAGAAGGTGGACGACCGCTTCGCTGGCTACGTGGCCTGCACCCTCCTCGTCTTCTGCTTCATCTGCTGCCTCCAGATCGTGGTGTTCCCCCAGTGAGTGCTGTACCCGTCCCTAAACCCTGGTTCCCAGCCCCCCACCCCCTCCTGGCACTTATGGCCACCTCTCTCCCCAGCTCCCCGCTGATGCTCGGCGTCTACATTGGCATCTTCATCCTCCTTGCCACCATCCTCTTTGTCTGCGCTGTCTACTCCTGCATCACTGTGAGTACAGGGCTGATGGGTGGGGGAACGTGGCGGGGCTTGCCCCTGTATGACGGGGTCCTTTCCACCCGCAGCTCTTCCCTGCTGCCCTGCAGCGGCTTTCGCGGAAGATTGTCCAGTCCCGCGCCCACAGCACCGTCATTGGGGTCTTCACCATCCTCCTTGTCTTCATCGCCGCCTTTGTGAACATGGTAGGGGCGTGGGGTCGGCAGGCGCGGGGGAGGCTGTGGGGCACCAGCTCATCCCTCTCTCCCCTCCCAGTTTGCTTGCAGCCGGGTGGCCCTGCGGGACTGTGCCGCCCGCGAGCTCAACGTCACCCCTGAGGCTGTGGGACCCTGCCAGCTCCAGGCCCTCAACTTCTCCCTGGGGACCCCAGCAGGTCCCTGCCACCACGATGGGCTAGCCTGTGACTTCCCCGAGGTGAGTGGCCGTGGGACACCTCCTCCCTCATGGGCTCTGCATGGGTGCAGAGCTCTGACAGGTACAGGGCACTGGGATGGGGTCCTACGTGGGTGCCAGCATGGGTTCCTGCCAGTGCAGGGTCCTCCTCAGGTGCTGGCACAGGGTCCCTGAGGATGTAAGATGCTGGCAGGGTGTCCCCATGGGTACTGCGTCCCCCAGGGTGCTGGAGTGGGGTCCCACGGACACAGGGTGCTGGTATAGGTCACTGTGGGTGCAAAGTCCTGCATGGGCACTGATGCAGGGTTCTGGCACAGGGTCCTTGCAGGTACAGTGTCCCCAATGATGCTGGCATGGGGTCCGTGAAGGTACAAGGGTGCCAGCACAGGGTCCCTGCAAGCACAATATCCCCCAGGCTGCTGGCACAGCATCCTCAAGGACACAGGGTGCTGGCATGGGGTCTCTGCAGGTGCCATGTCCCCAAGGGTGCTGGCACAGGGTCCCCAGGGGTACAGGGTGCTGCAGGTGTAGTGTCCTTAAGAATACAGGGTGCTGGCACAGGGTGCCCACAGATACAGGGCTCTGGCATAGGTCCCTACAGGTGCAAGATCCTTCATGGGAGCTGGCACAGAGCCCCTGAAGGTGCTGGTAGGGGGTGCCCGTGGGTGCAGGGTCCCCGTGGGTATGGTGTGCCGGCAGGGGTTCCTCCCAGGGAGCCGGCGCATCCCCACCGTGTCTCTCCCGCAGTACTTCAACTACAGCGTGGTGCTGAGCCTGCTGGCCTGCTCCGTCTTCCTGCACATCAGCAGCATCGGCAAGCTGCTGCTCATGGTGGCCATCGAGGCCACCTACCTGGTGCTGGTGGAGGGGCCCCAGGCCGCCCTCTTCGACAACGCCGACTTGCTGGTGGTGGCCAATGCCCTGTGAGTGCCCGGTGTCCCTCCCCTGGGGGTTCCCATCCTGGGAGCCACATCCCCACCCCGCTAACCCCTGGCTCCTCTCCCCCCAGGCCCTCCTTCAATGTGACCCAGGGTGAATGGTGAGTGGGGAGCTGGGACCAGCAGGGTAAGGGTGGGCAGCAGCAGGAGAGTCCCTTGGGGGTCTGTGCTGTGAGGGTGGTGCAGCTTTGGGGGCTGGGTGCAGCCTTGGGGTCCCTGGGGTAGGTGCAGCCTTGGGGTCCTTTGGGTGGGTGCATCTTCTGGGGTTGGGCAGAGGTTTGAGGTCCCTGGAGTAGGTGCATCTCGGGGGATACCTTAGGTTGGGTCCTTTGGGTGGATGCATCTTCTGGGGTCTGGGTCCAGGTTTGGGATCCCTGGAGTAGGTGCATCTTATGGGGTGGGTGCAGTCATGGGGTCCCTGGGGTGGGCATGGACTGCGTCCGGCACCCCAGCTCAAGTGGATGGGGGCTGCCTGTAGCCCAGCAGAGGGGAAGGTGGCCCTGCGTTACGTCACCCCTGTCATCCTGGCTGTCTTCGCGCTGGCGCTGTACCTGCACGCGCAGCAGGTGGAGTCCACCGCC
This sequence comes from Calidris pygmaea, assembly GCA_003697955.1. Classification (NCBI taxonomy): domain Eukaryota; kingdom Metazoa; phylum Chordata; class Aves; order Charadriiformes; family Scolopacidae; genus Calidris; species Calidris pygmaea. The sequence continues at coordinate 95,958 of QJSC01009557.1, forward strand.
CGCCTTGACTTCCTCTGGAAGCTGCAGGTAGGACCGGGGATGAGGGGCCGGGACCCTTCTCCGTCTCTGCACCCTGGGGCGGACGCGGCGCCCCCCTGTCGCAGCTCCCACATGGCGCTATGCGATGCAGGCGACGGGTGAGAAGGAGGAGATGGAGGAGCTGCAGGCCTACAACCGGCGGCTGCTGCACAACATCCTGCCCAAGGACGTGGCGGCGCATTTCCTGGCACGGGAGCGGCGCAATGACGAGCTCTACTACCAGTCCTGCGAGTGCGTGGCCGTCATGTTCGCCTCCATCAGCAACTTCTCCGAGTTCTACGTTGAGCTGGAGGCCAACAACGAGGGCGTCGAGTGCCTGCGGCTGCTCAACGAGATCATCGCCGACTTCGACGAGGTGCTGGAGGGCAGGGTGGGATGTGATGGGCTGGATTGTGGGGATGGGGTGTATGGGAATGGGGTGCGTGGGGTGCTGGAGAGGCCATGGGGCTCAGGACATGGGGAGACCGGAGGATGGGATGCCTGGGGATGAAGTGACGAGGGATGGGGTGCATGGGGCCCCAGAGAGGCTATGGAGCACTGTTTGTGGGGTGCGTGCACAAGGATGGGGTGCGGGGTGCAAGAACATGGGGTGCACAGGATGCTGGAGAGGCCGTGGAGCAGCATTCATGGAGCCATGGAATGGGTTGTATGGTGATGGGATGCAGGAGATGGGGTGTGTGGGGCCCTAGAGAGTCTGTGGAACAGCGTGCTTGGGGTGCACAGGGATGGAGTGCAAGAACATGGGGTACACAGGATGCTGGAGGGGCCACGGAGTACTGTGTGTGAGGACCGGGTGCCAGGGGATGGGGTACTGGAGGGGCCATGGAGCAGCATGCATGGAGCCATGGGATGGGATGCAGGAGATGGGGTGCACAGGGGCCCCAGAGAGGCTATGGAGCACTGTCCGTGAGGTGCGTGCACAAGGATGGGGTGTGGGGTGCAAGAACATGGGGTGCACAGGATGGTGGAGAGGCCGTGGAGCAGCCTCTCCTGTGCAGGAATAGGGAGACCACGGGATGAGGTGCAGGAAGATGGGCCACACAGCGGGGCCTGGAGAGGTGTTGGGGTGGGGGTGATGCCACACACATCCCCACACCCCCCCAGATCATCAGCGAGCAGAAGTACCGGCAGCTGGAGAAGATCAAGACGATCGGCAGCACCTACATGGCGGCCTCGGGGCTGAACGCCTCCACCTACGACCGGGAGGGCCGGAGCCACATCGCGGCGCTGGCCGACTACGCCATGCACCTGATGGAGCAGATGAAGTACATCAACGAGCACTCCTTCAACAACTTCCAGATGAAGATCGGTGAGTTGGCCCCCCCCTCCCCTGCACCCAGCCCCCCCCCGCTCCCTGCGCCCCACACGCAGCCCCCCGCGCCCCCAGAGCCTCGCACGCCCCCCTCCTGCCGCCAGCACAGCCTGTGCACGCCCCTTGCACACCCCCTTTGCCTTCGCACACTCCTCTGCCCACACAAACCCTTGCGCAGCTCTTCCCCTTTACCCCCCTCTTTGTGCCCCCTTAGCCCTTGCACACCCCTTTGCACACTCCATTGCCCTCACACATTCATTTGCACACATGGCCTTTGCACGCCCCTTTAGCCCTTGCACACACAAGCCCTCACACACCCCTCTGCACACACAAACCCTTGCCCACACCCCCCTTACCCCTTTCACACCCCTTGGCACATACAAGCCCTTTACACACCCCTTCCCCTTTCTGCCCTCCCTTAGCCCTGGCACACCTCTTTACTTACCCCTTCCTTTTTGCACACACAGCCATCACACACCCCTTTGCACAGGGGCTGTTGCACACCCCTTTAGCCCTTGCACACCCAGGCCTTCATACACCCCTTTGCACACACAAACCCTTGCCCACCTCCTCCCCTTTGCCCACACCCCCCTTACCCCTTGCACACCCCTTGGCACATGTAAGCCCTTTGCACACCCCCTCCCCTTCCTGCCCCCCCTTAGTCCTTGCACACCCCTTTACATACACCTTCCTTTTTGCACACGCAGCTCTCATGCACCCCTTTGCACAGGGGCTATTGCACACCCCTTTAGCCCTTGAACATCCAGGCCTTCATACACCCCTTTGCACGCCCCTTTACCATCACGCACCCTTTTACTTGTGCAAACCCTTGTGCCCATCCCCTCTCCTTTGCCCCCTCCCCCTTTGTGCCCCTCTTTTCCCCCCTCCCCCCATACCCTCCTCCCTGTGGCAGTGGAGGGGGCTGTGACACTGTGTGTGTCCCCCCCCTCCAGGCCTGAACATGGGCCCGGTGGTGGCAGGAGTGATCGGGGCGCGCAAGCCGCAGTACGACATCTGGGGCAACACCGTCAATGTCTCCAGCCGCATGGACAGCACCGGGGTCCCCGACCGCATCCAGGTCAGCCGGGGACGGGGAAAGGTGGGGGACAGGGCCCCCCCCCCCGGGACTCCTTCTCACCCGCATGTCCCCCTCCACCAGGTGACAACGGACCTGTACCAGGTGCTGGCGGCCAAGGGTTACGTGCTGGAGTGCCGGGGGCTGGTCAAGGTCAAGGGGAAGGGGGAGATGACCACCTACTTCCTCAACGCTGGCCCCGGGGGGAGTTAGGGCCGGTGCCCCCCAGCCTGCCTTGGGGTCAGGCGAAAAAGGAAAAATCCCCAAATATATTTAAAAAAAAAGGAAAAAAAGAGGAAAAAGGGAAAAGTGGACACAAGGGAGGTGGCTGGGGGGGTGCGTGGGTACCCTGCCCCCTGCCCCTCACCCCCAGAGCTGGGAGGTGTTTCCCAGCCCCACACCAGGGTGTTTGTGGGGAGGGTGGTGGGGGGTGTCGGGGTGCAGCCCCCCCCCCCTTTTGCTTAAATCCCCCATGTGCCAAAGAGCGGGGATGGCCCCCCCCCTAGGGAAGGGGCTGGGGCCAGGTGGGGGGGTGGGGGTGGAGGTCTCCCCAGCCCCATCCATGTGCCAAATTGAAGTGCCACCTGCCTGGGGTGGGGGGCAAGCAAAGCACCTCCGTGGCTCCTCCAGCCTCCCCCTGGGTCCCACTCCTTCCCAAAGGGCTGCTGGTGGGTGAGGGGGGGGGGGCAGCTCCCCCCCTTTTAAATGCAAAAAAAAAAACCAACAGAGGNATAAATTATATATAAAACTCACTTTCGATACGAGCTGTGGCCTGGCGTGTGGGGCGGGGGGTGCTAGAGTCCGAGATCCCGGGGGGCTAGGCCGGTGTCCCGGGGGGGGGACTGGGGGCCGAGATCCCGTAGGGGGCAGGCCCGGGTCCAGCCGGGGAAGCGGCCCAGGTCCGGCTCGGCTGCCGAGATCCCGCGGGGACGGGTGCTCCGTGAGGAGGCCCAGGCCTCAGGCGGGGATCGAGATCCCGGAGGGGCCCAGGCCCCGGGGGGAAGGAAGGATCCCGGGGGGGGGCGGGGGCGCGGCCGCGGTACCGCGAGGCTTCCGCGGCCTTCGCTCGGTGGCGCCGCGGGGGCTGACGGGAAGCATCTGGGGAGGGGGGGCGTGGTACACCCTGGCCACGCCCCCGGGGAGCGGTAACCCCTGGCTACGCCCCCTAGCAACGCTCGTGCGTCTGGACGCGCAGGCGCGGCTGAGGGCGCAGGTCTCTCTCCGCCGCCTCCCCCTGCCCCGCCCGGAGACGCCGCGGTGCGCGCGCGCCGCCGCCCTTGTGACGTCGGGGCGTCGTTGGCGTCCGTTGGTGCGTGCGTGCGCGCGCGGGCGCAGATCGCCATGGAGGCCTCGGCGGGCGGCGGTGCCGGCGGCGCGGCGGGGCGGCGCTGGTACTTCACCCGCGAGCAGCTGGACCGCAGCCCCTCCCGGCGCGCTGGGCTCGACCCTGACAAGGAGCTTTCGTACCGGCAGCAGGCGGCCAACCTGCTGCAGGACATGGGGCAGCGTCTCAACGTGTATCCGGCCCTGCTAGGCCGCGCGGCCTGCGCTCGGGTACTGCCGCCGCGGGACAGGATGGGCCTGGCGGCCGCGGGAGAGCTAAGCCCGGCTGCGGGGAGGGCCGGGGGGAGAGCAGGGCCCCGTTTTCGGGAGCGGGGGCGGTTGTGCCGGAGTGCGGGGAAAGGCCCTGCCCGGGAGCCGGGACAGCGCTCGGTTTGGTGTTTTGGGACCGGGGAGAGCCGGGCCCGTTTCGGGAATGGGGAGGGCCCGAGCCCGTTTTTCGGACCGGGGAGAGCCGGCCCCGGCAGCGGGGAGATCCAAACCCGTTTCGGGAGTGGGGGCAGTTATGCTGTGGGGCTGCGGGGAAGGTCGGGCCCGGCCTGAGAGTGGGGAGAGCCGAGCGTGTTTTGGAACCGGGGACGGCTACGCCGGCGCACGGGGAAGGCCAAGCTGGGCCCGGGAGCGGATAGAGCTGGATGTGTTTTAGGACCGGGGAGAGCCGTGTCCGGCCCAGCAGCTGGGATGGTTATGCCAGGGTGCGGGGGAAGCTAGGCTGGGCCCGGGTGCGGGTAGAGCTATGCCGGGGTGTGGGGAGGACTAGGTCCAGCCTGGGAGCAGGGAGAGCTGAGCCAAGCGCATTTCAGGAGCGGGGAGAGCGAGGTCTGGCCCAGTGAGGGTGAGATGTAGGGGAGTTGAGGGTATTGCCCAGGGGTCGTCACTGGGGCCGTGTGCTTCCTTAACCGTTCCATCAGCTCCCAGCTCACCATCAACACAGCCATCGTGTATATGCACCGCTTCTATATGGTGCAGTCCTTCACCCAGTTCCACAGGAATGTAAGTGTGCTGGGGTCTGGTGGGGTGGGGGGGTGCTGGGAATCCCCAGCTCTGCTCCTGCTGCTCCCTGGCAGCTAGTTTGGGGGGTGGCACGGTGGGACTACCCCTGGGGAGGAGACTTTGATCCATGAAGGGTGGTTTGTAGCTGCTGGTAGTCATCAGAGACCCTTTTCCCTCCTGGTGGTGTTGGGACTCGCGCAGGCTTTGTTTTCTAAAGGAATATTTGTTTTAGACTTGAGAATTAGCCTAATTCATTTGCTTTAATCTTGAACTTATTAAATTTCTAAAAAAAATGTTTATTTTCTCTGAAGTCGGTGGTACCAGCAGCTCTGTTCTTGGCAGCCAAGGTGGAGGAGCAGCCTCGCAAGCTGGATTACGTTATCAAGGTAGCACATGCCTGTCTGCATCCCCAGGAACCTCCTCTAGACACCAAGAGTGAGGTAAGTGTTGAGATCGGAGAACTGGATTTGGTGTGAGGAGCGGAGGCACGAGGAATGGGAATGGCAGCGCTACATCCTGAATCGCGTGGCTACAGCGTCTCGTTAAATCGGGTTCAGCAGCGTCTGCTCTCTAAGTGAGCGACTGGGTCCTAGGATGGTCAGTGACAGCTTTCCAATTTGACTGCTCTTACGCTACTGAGAGCTTTTGGGCAGCAGAAGGCTTTTCTTTCCTGCTTTGTGGCAACCTCTCTTCTCTTCTGCTGTGCTGCTGCAAATGTGACTCGGATGTGTTTTGTAACGGTGTCTGTGTGAAAAGCTGCTGAGGAGGGCATGGATGTTGGCTGCTGTGATTGAGTAGTGCCTGTGGCAGAGCAGAAGGTGGTGTGTGCAGTTTGGTTCTGTTCTGTCCCCACGTGTTTAATGGTGGGTTTATTAAAAAATTTGCCAACTCCCCATCTCTTGAGACAGCCCGTCTTACCTGGGACTGAGCAGCCAACCCTGCTGAAAAGGGGCAGCTTTATCCAGGAAGGCTTAAGGAAAAAAAAAAAGCCGTTAATTCCTTTCCTGTACTGCTCATATAGCCGCCCCATGCAGTGCGAGGGACCAGGACTGAGAGGGCCGCTGTGGATCCCGAAGCAGCCATCCCCTAGCAGAAGCACTAGCAGGGGAGTGGGTCCGCCCCAGCACTCTGCTTTCTCTTTTCTGGCAGGGAATCTGTGCCAGTTCCCCCAGTGCAGATCGGCATAAAGATTCCCCTTTGCTATTTTTGCCTCCCTGAGAAAAGGGTGTTAGAAATGTGCAGGCTTTATACGGAGTGCCTCATCATGAGTAACTTGCCTGTCCTCTCAACCCCAGGCTTACCTGCAACAAGCCCAAGACCTGGTCATTCTAGAGAGCATAATACTGCAGACCCTGGGTAAGTTTTTCAAAGCGGACGGGCTGCCACACGAATCCCAGACCCAGGAGTGTTCCGCAGAGCGGAGAGCCTAACCGCACAGTCTTCTCCACAGCTGGAGGGCAGATGTACCCGTTGGGAGAGCAAGAGTCCAGGCAACAAACTCTTTTTTTCACACCCACTCCTGTTTTCCTTTTAACGTCAATTTTTTCAGGTGTAACTTGTGGCAGGTTCAATGCTCAGAGCAATTAAAGCGTGGAAGTGTGGCTCGTCTCTTCTTTTCCCCCCACAACAGGTTTTGTACTGCTTGGACACTGGTTGCTGTCCTCCCTCATGCTGTTGAACTCGATAATGCTCTAGTCCTGTGACCAGGAAGGAGTTTACACTGAGAGATGTCTAACGAAACCTGGGTTGAAAGTTAATATTTTGATCAGATAGCTGAATGTGGGGAAAAAAAACACCAAAACAACCCAAAAACCAACCAGCAACAGTTTTTGGGGTTTTTTTTGAAAGTAGAAGCTGGAGCCTACATTTAGGGCTGTGGCTGTTGGATCTGGTATCCTGTTCCTTTCTAAAATGTACTGCTAAAACTTGTTTTTACTAACATCTGTTGCATTTCAGAGGCAGTTTGTAGGTAGCATTCCACTCCAAAACATTCAGTAGGCTTTTGTTGTTTCTGACTTGGTTCAGAATAGATGTCACTAGTTCCTCACTGGCCTGGGGACTGGAGGGGCAGTGTCTCGATGGGTCGTACACACTGGCCTGGCAAGCTCGTGGCTAAACTGTGACCTCAGTTCTGCAATGACTCGGTTCTCCAGTTGCCTTTTTTAATGTCTCAGTTCTTCTAGAATGTTCTGCATGGAAAGAATCAAATCTGTTGCGCACATGGACCAGTTTGAATTCTTTTTTTTTTTTTTTTTTTTCCTTTAAAACATAATGCCCAAAATGAATAGGAAACTGAAGCGAGGATTAAGTTCAGTTGTCTGTAGTGCTGTAGGCTCCTTCAAAGGGGAAAACGTCTGCTTCCTCTTAGCTTTTTGGGTGACAGAAATTCCTTTGAGCAGATGCCATTGTCTTCTCCTTCCTCCCAGCTGCTGTAAGAGGCTTTGTCCTGCTATTTTTAAAATCCTTAATAGTTGTTTTGTTTTCAGTGAGGTCTTTCAAGCACAGAAGTCATTTAGCTGCTTGGAGGTCTGGCAGCAGCAGTGACCTTCGGGTTTTGTGACTGGAGAACTTGAGTCTTCTGGATACAGGAAAATGGGTTCCTCTATTCCTGCTTGCCTCCGAGCGGAGAGTGGGAGCTGTAGAAGGGAAGGGGAGAAGGCCTTGTCCCCCAGGAACAGGAAACGTGAGGTTCGTAGATCTGTGGGGGTGTGCTGCTGGTGTTCTGATGGCCATATGTCTGTGTTCTTTCAGGTTTTGAGATCACTATTGACCACCCCCACACCCATGTGGTGAAGTGCACACAGCTAGTGCGAGGTAAGTGGTGCCAGACGTCAGGCGCTTGCGGCTTCTACTCCATGTAACCTCAGCTTGATAGAGATGGGCCGTGAAAATACACTGTAGCGTTCAGCTAGGACTGCCCAAGAACTGGCCTGCAGTCAGTCTCCTTTATAACCATAACAAATGTCAAAATAGAGGCAGTTGCAAACGAGTGACATGATGTTGTGGCTCTGCTGAACCACGCGAAGCTCTCTGTGTACAGCAGTTTCTAAAATCCTTCTAGCTGTGATGTAGTCAGTTGAACCGGGCTGCGTGTCTCATTGTGTGTGTGGTGGCGAGAGGCCCGTGGTTTTCTTACATTAAAATAACAGTAATATTTGTCAGGTTCTGCAGACTGATGCCCTGCTTTTTCCTTTTCTCTTTCAGCCAGCAAGGACTTGGCACAAACTTCCTATTTCATGGCTACCAACAGGTTATTATTTTACAATTGATTCATATTTGACAGAGGGTCTGGTGGAGATGTGCTGCTGGTGGCCCCTGGGGCATCGCTCAGCCTGCGAGAACCGGGGATTGCTCAGTTTGGTTCAGAAAGAGCAAGGACCCCTTTCTCCTGCTACCAGCTGCAAAATGGGCCAGATAAGCGAGGCAGATGGGATGCTCAGGAGCTTCACTGCTTTCTTTTTTGGGGAGTTAGCTGTAGAAGTTAAAACAAAAAGGTAGACTTGAAATGGATGTGTTTCTACTTGCTTAGTACCCACGTGTCAGAGAGTTTTCACTGAATTAGATGCTGTGCAAATTGTCAACAAATGCGGTCTGTATCCCAAAGAAGGCTGACCTGGAGTATAAAGGGAGAAAAAAGGGTAGTTGCCTGCAGACATGAGGTGTTGCAGGAGAAAAGGATAACCTCATCTGGCCTGCGTGACTGGAGAGACCGTCCTGTAAGTAGAGTCTTGGAAAGGAAAAAAGCCTCTGGTTTTTTCACCTTGAGAGGTCTGGGTAGTTTTGTCACTAGATTTTTGCCGCAAGGCTGGTAGCAGCCCTTGTATTGGGACTTAATGACTTTTTTGGTTTTTAAATTTAATTTCCTGGATTACCAGTTTCAGGCAAATCACAGAGTTAATGTCCAAACAATGGATCAAGTTGTGGGCATAGAAAATCTTGTGGTTTTGTGAGGGAGCTCACAGAAGTGAAAGGGTGGGAGAAAAAGATGGTTTTAGGTGCTAGCAGATGTGAAGCAGCAGAGTCAAGAGAATGCTCCTGAGCCTTGGCTGAGCAGTGGATCTGTGTGGTCTTGGGTGAGTGGTTTTCTCTCCTCTCTGCCATGAGAGGTGTTCCCTGCTCACAGCCACACGCACTGGCAGAACTGTTTGTGGAAGGTGCTCTCCAGCTCTAAAGGGCACTGTGTGAGTTTCTTGGGTGAACTGGCGTAAAGGGAAGGTGATGTTAGTAATGTGTTGGTAAATGCATCCTTGAAATGTGTTTTATCCCTGCAGCAATAATTGCAAAACCAAGGAATTACAAGTTAAGGTTATACTTGAAAGAAATCCAGGCAGGAAGTAAAAATGCAGCCAGACAGCCTCAATTTTGCCTTAAAGTGATGCCAGGAAACGCTTGATTAAGGTGCTTAAGTGATGAACTAGATTTATCAGGCGTAGCTATAGATGTTTGACTTCAGTTTCTTTCTGGAACTCATTATGGAGCAGAGTTAAGGCCCTTTGTGCACCTTAACTTCACTTCTGACCTTGGCAGACTGGATAAAGGCTCTGAATTTCCTGGGTTTGACTTTTTGGTGTTGGGGTAAATTCAGTATCCGTGAAGTGGCTTCAGACTTTTCTGGCTGTAAATGCACATCTCCGCCTCTCTGCATTGCATTGAGGGGAAAAATGTTTAATAAGCTGAGCATGGTGAAGACAATGCCATCCTGTGGCTGTGTGTAGGTGCTCAGTGGCACCATTTCCATCGAGCGCTCTTTGGAAGGGCTGGTTCAGGGGCCTGACAGTGGGCAAATCCTGTGCTCCACTCGCTGTCTCCATTTCTAAGGCTTAGTGGAGCTGGTGTTCTGCAGGTAGAGAGCGGCGTGCATCAGTTCTCTTGTTCTCAATGCTACCTCGACCTCCCAGCAATGACATCTGAGCTGTCACATGGCAAATTAATTTACTAATAAAAATGCTTGAGAGGTAGCCAGGCTTCCTCGTAGGTGCTCCTGAGTCACTCCAGTGTATGGTGCTATTCACAGCTGAGGCTTCAGTGGTTTTCCTAAAAATCATTTGGGAAAGACCAGTCCCTTCCTAAAAGCCAGGGAGAGCCAGTTTGCTCCTTGAACGCCATCCCAGGAACTGCATTTGGAAGTGTCTTGAGTTTCTTCTAAGATGGAGCAGAGCCCACAGCAGAGGTGGGGGCTGGCAGGGACCCCGGCGCTTGGCCTTCTCCCTCAGAGGAGACTCGAGTCGCAGCAGAGCCTTGAGCTGACAGAATTGCCTGGACCCAAATGGCCTGCGGCAGCACGGGGAAGGAACATACCAATTGGTGGAGCAGGATAGAGACGCCTGTAACAGTAGGGTTGTACTGGGGGAGGAATGGCAGGGACTTCCCCACCACATCCATCTCTTGTGCAGCGTCTGTTCAGTGGGCGATTGTGAGTGCTGAAGTTCAGGCTTGGGAGTTCATGGCTTTCTGTTTCTCTCTCCCTGCTGGTGACTCAGCCTGCACCTGACCACCTTCAGCCTGCAGTATACCCCTCCCGTTGTGGCCTGCGTCTGTATCCACCTGGCTTGTAAGTGGTCCAACTGGGAGATCCCAGTCTCTACGGACGGGAAGCACTGGTGGGAATACGTTGATGGCACTGTAACTCTGGAGCTCTTAGATGGTAAGTTTTGGAGCGAGGTTTTCCCCCTCCCCCTCAAAGGCTCTTGCATTATTTTGGCATCTCTGTTCCTGGGTCTGCCATTCAAATGCGGCCACTGGCTGGTTCATGGACTCCAGAACTTCAGGTCTTGCCAAGGTTTCCAGTGCAGCAGCAGCTTCTGTAGTACAACAGAGATGGCAAAAAGCGTACAGTGAGATGAGTTTAAATGTGGTCAGTGATAGGAGTTCTCAGTATTTCCCCTCCTGGAGTAGCTCCATCTCATCAGTAGCTCCATCCGTGAGTAAGGAGGGGGGTTGCCCTGACGGATAGTGCTGGTCTGCCCGCCTCTGACTCTCTTGCTTGGGTTTGTGTCTCCTCTGCAGAACTGACTCATGAATTCCTGCAGATTCTTGAGAAAACTCCCAACCGGCTTAAACGCATCCGAAACTGGCGGGTAAGGATCTGCTTTGGACCGCGGGTGCTTGCAGGAGAACGCAGGGTCTGATTTTTCCTGTGTGGCATCTCCGCTATGACAACGTGAGACAGTGTCTGAATAGCACGTGCGTGTTTGGGGGTGGGGGGAAACGTGAACACTCTGCATCTGCGAGCTGGAGTTTGTCAGTTCTGAATTAACTCCGTAGAGACCTCAGATTTTCAGTCGCACTGGGAAGCCAGCTTCCAGTGGTTGGGTCTTTTCCCACAAGGCGGGACTGGGGACAAGGTGGATCTTGTCTTTAAATGAGAGTTTGGGTTGTTGCAGGTGAGCTGCTTGCACCAAACCAGCTCTGGTGACAGCCCAGAGTAAGTGTCTCGTTGCTGCTTTTATTCCAGGCCTCTCAAGCAGCCAAGAAGTCAAAGGTTGATGACCATGGTGAAGATGAGAGCCTGTCGGAGCAGACAATCCTCAACATGATTTCCAGGAACAATAGTTCGGACATGAACATTGCTGGGTTAATGAGCATGTCAACATCCTCCACCGCTGGGCCGTCTCTGCCGGCCACAGCGGACTCGCCCAGCGACCAGAGTGGAGCCGATGTGTCCCAGCCTGAGCACTGGCATCCTCCGGCCAAGCTGGAAATCGGCCAGAGTCACAGGACTAACGAAAGCTCATCGGCTGCTGAGCATCCTTTGCAGCAAGATGGCGCTGGTTATCAGAAGCAGAGCGTCAAGAGCGCCCCGGCAGCCAAAGTGTCGCTCAAGGAGTACCGGGCCAAGCATGCCGAGGAGCTGGCAGCACAGAAGCGGCAGCTGGAGAACATGGAGGCCAATGTGCGGTCTCAGTACGCCTACGCTGCGCAGAACCTCCTTGTTCAGCAGCAGCGGGAGAGAGAAGTCCAGCAGGACAGCAATCCTTCTCCCATCATCCTGAAAATCCCCATCGGAGGCTCAGAGAACCTCGAGCGTCCTCCCGCCCCCGAAAAGAGTGACAAAGCCTCGGCTCTGAAGCTGAGGATCCCAGGGGCAGGTGGAAGTGGGGAGAGGCCACCCCCCTCCAAGCAGGAAGATATCAAAATGCGGATCAAGGTGCCGACCGCGGCAGAGAGGCATGGCTCCGTGGACGAGAGCGGTGCCAAGAGCCGCGAGTACAAGGAGAAACACAAGGGCCACTCTTCTAACCATCACCACCACCACAACCACCACTCTCACAAACACTTACACACCCAGCTCAGCGCTGGCCCCAGCAGTGTGGCCAACAAGCGCCCCGGAGACTCTAAACACAGCGGCCAGCCTGGCACTGTGCCCCACAAGAGCTATGGTCCCCTCGCCTCCTCCCGCAAGAGGCCACTGCCAGAGGAGGCATCAGCCATGGCCACGGCCACTGCCGCAGCCCATGAGCACCAGCCCAAAGTCAGCAAAGTCTCCAAAGGCCCTGCCATGCCCTTCCCGTACCCCCACCTCCCCGGGGCCGCCCACCTCCCCGGCCACAGCTCTGATACAGGCAACCTCCCTTTACCCCAGGCCACCAAAGCCCGGGGCACCCATGGCAAATCGGACAAGGGTCCCACAGGGGCCAACGGGCACAACGCCAGCCAGGCCAGTGACTACCAGGATACGGTCAACATGCTGCACTCGCTGCTGAGCGCGCAGGGCATGCAGCCCGCCCAGCCCCCGGCGTTCGACTACCACTCGTACGGCGAGCTCCTCAACCCCCGGGCTTCCACCAGCTCCAGAGCCCCTGCCAGCACGGACAAGCCCCGACCACCCCCCCTGCCCTCAGAACCACCCCCCCCGCTTCCCCCTCTCCCCAAATAAAACCCTCTTTTTACTACTGAGCCCAAGCCCAAACCTGGGCTTGCCCCCACAGGGGCGTGAAAGGGCTTGTTCGATCTCCACTGCCTCACGAAGAACTATTTTATTATAACTTTTATTATTGATATTTAGAGCGCGGAGTTGTTGAAGCTGTGAAAGGATAAGAAACCCTTTCTCTCTTCCTTGCTCTTTCCCCCATCAACTTCCAGTTAGTGGTGGGCTCTGTCCCTGCTAGAACTGAAGCCCCCTCTGGGGAACACACATTGTGGGGGGGGGATCTTGGGGGGTATTTAAAATATGTCACAGAAAATTTAAGATGTTTTACAAATAATTTAAGCAGTAACTTAATTATATCCTAGTGTTTTGTTTATTTGAATTTTGTGGTGCTGTGGGGGACCCCAGTGAGGGTTTGGGGTGGGTTTGTCGGGCACTTCCACTTAAACTGTTGGTGACAAAAAGCAGGTTCGGGAGGGAGGGGAGGAAGTGGTGCAAGGTGGGGGTGACGGGAGCTCCTCTGCCTGCTGTGCTGGGATTCCTCGCTCCAGAAGCCGCTCTGCATTTGGGATCCTGTCGCTGTCCCACCCACTCCTGCTGGAAACTGTGGCGGTGGGGGTGCTTGGGGTTGTGGGGAGGCTTTCGGTGGCATTTTGGGCTGGCTGGGGGCTTTTTGCCCAGGGCTTGTCCCGCCCCCCCCCAGCTCCTCCTTTGGGGGAGAGCAACCGGAGGAGCTGCCCATGGCTGGCAGGGGCAAGTGTAGCTGAGCCCGTGGGGTCTGGTTGTGCCCGAGGGTGCCCATTCCAGGGCACAGGGGCCCTGGTGTTGGCCCATGTGGATCCAGGCGCAGGCCGGGAAGGCAGCGTGGGGCTGGGGGGCTGCTCCCCACAGGAACCGCGTGGCGAGTTGCCGGCCGGGAGGTGGGACAAGGCTGTGCCAGGCAAAAGGGTCCCTGTGCCTGGCAGAGCTCTGCCAGTGGGTCCCCTCATCGCAGCCCGGCTGGACACAGCTTATCCTGCAACCCTGGGCCAGAGCAGCCGCCTGGGTTTGGGTTGAACGTTTTGGCGAAAAAACCCTATTTCCTTTGTTTTCAGACTTTTCCAACTTTCAATAAATGTACTGTTTCTGCAAGGTTTTGTGAAACTTGTGAAACTCTTGTTCTGCATCTGCCTTGGTTCGAAGCACAATCGGTGACGCTGCCCCTGCCGTCACCGACACCACCCCCCCCCGGCTCCGGGGCGGTTTTGGGTACGGATCGGAGGTTTCAGGGTCCCGGCGCTAGCAGCTCCCAGGCTGCCGGGCTCTGCAGTGACTCCCTTGTCCTGCCCTTTCCGTTAATCAGCTGGGAGTGATGTCGGCCTTCAGCTGTCCCGAGAAACCGGGAGGGGATGGGGTTGAGCCGGGGGGCGGGAGGGGGGGCGGACTCCTCCTGCCCCGGGACTGAACCGGTGACCCCAGGGCTGCAGAGAGTTCCCGCCAGCCCGGCCCCGCCGCCTTCCCGCCGCGCCACCCTCACGTGACTCATAAGGGGGCGGGGCCAGTCCCTGCGGAGTGACGGTGGACTCGGCCAATCGCGCGCGGCACCACCCCCGCGCCCGCCGCGGATTGGCGGCCGGGCGGGCCAGTCAGGCGGTGGGGGGGGGTGCGCGGCGAGGCCGCAGGGAGGCCGCGGTGGCAGCGAGGTAAGATGGCGGCGGAGCCTCTCGCCCCGAGTAGGGTGCGTACAGCTCTTTGCCGCGACGCTTGCGTGCTTCCCTGGGGCCCTTCCGTCTCGCCCCAGCCGGGGGGCCGGTTCTTTCTCCGCCCTCCGCTCCGGCGGCGCTGCCTGGGCCCCCCTCGGGAGCGCCCCTCACGCTCGCCGCCCGCGGACAAAATGGCGGCGCCGGGGCAGCCGAGCGGTGGGACTGCGCATGCGCGGGGCCTGGGTGCGGGGCAGGTGGCGGAGCATGTGCGCGGGGGCAGCGGGGTCCGCGCCGGGATGTACCATGCACCGGGAGCACGGGATGGGCACCGGGAGCAGGGGCCACGCACTGAGGAGCTGTACAGGGGGGATATACTAGGAAGAGGGGACCCTGCACTGGTGCTGCACAGGGTGGCAGGGACCCCGTACTGGGAGCTGCGGAGCGCGTGAGTGCTGAGGCTGTGGGAAGCGTGGGGGGTGCAGGGCCGGGAGGTGGTGCCCACTGAGGAGGAGGACGGGACTGGGGGGACGGATGATGCTGTGAAGGGGTGGGGGTTGGCGTTGGCGGGCTGCGTATGGAAGGGAGCATCGTGCCCTGGAAGGGTGTGGAGCCGTGGGATTCCTGCGCTGGGAGGAAAGGGCCGTGCGCTGGGGTGGTGGGGACAGAGGGGTACCTCTGGGGCATGTCTCGTCCCCTCAGCCACAATGCTGGCCGGCAATTAGTGCTTGTTATACCCACATGTTGGCATGGATGGTGCTGCTTGGTAGCTCAGGTGAGCAAGATGTAGTTCATTCTGTGCAGAAAATGGGTTGCTGCAAAGCTAAAAGTTTCCTCAGACATTGGAAGAATCCGTCTCTATAAGAGCAACTTCATATCCCGCCTGTTCAAGGGGGTCAAAGAGGTTTATTCAGATGCATTAGCAGATACTGCTGCTTGTCTTTCTTTCTGCCAGTAGTTTGTTCCATTTCTTTTATCAACACTTGCATCTGTCAAGCAGGTGTTGGCATGAACAGAATTCGGATCCATGTTTTGCCATCAAGCCGAGGACGCCTTACTCCTGTGCCACGGCCGCAGGAGCCTCTGTCGTGTGCCTTCACCCACCGCCAGTGCTCCCAGCCGCGGCTGGAGGGGCAGGAGTTTTGTATCAAGCACATTCTTGAAGACAGGAGTGCCCCTTTCAAGCAGTGCAGCTATGTTTCAATAAAGAATGGAAAGCGGTGTCCCAACGCTGCGCCCAAACCAGAGAAGAAGGATGGGTGAGTACCTCTGTCTCCTAGTTCTGTACCGTATAGAATTAACAATGGGCAGAAGAAGGTCTTTCTGAGTCAGCTGCTGCACTTACGTTACCCCATACAAGTGGCTTCTTTCTGAAGTGTTTTCAAGCTGGAAAAAGACTCTGTGAGTGCTGGACACTGTGTGGAGTTGTCTTGGTCGTGCAGGACTGTTGGGTTCTGCCCTCTGCCATCAGGAGGTGGCTGCAGTGACCCAGGTCCTTTGGAAGAGCTTTTGGTGCACCCACACAGTGCCGTTCCTCTGCTCAGCCCAGCGGATTTAACTTGTGGATCATCCTTAGCACAGAGACTCTGAGTGTGTGTTATGTGGAGTTGATGACCTGGTTGTGCTTCTTGTCCTCTGATGCATGTGAAATGTTCTGATTGCTGTGGGTGGAAGGACCGAGAAGAGTTATCGATGTTCAGTGGGCACAGCAGCACAGATTCCCTGATGGGAGCATTGACCCCATTTTGTTCTCCGGGGTTGTGGGGGTGCAGACACTGGTGGAGTCACCATTCTGCCCTTGGGCCCTCTGTGATAAAAAGGATCCACCCGCTGTGGGCCAGCGTGTGCTCCGCGTGGAAACTGAGCGTCCACTGTAAACGTTTGGCAGCAGAAGAGCTCACCTCAGTGGCTTTAAGTAAAAAGCTCTTTTCTCTCCCTGCTGCTGTGCTGTGCGGCTGCAGGCTCCAGTGCCAGCGGTGGTGTTTCAGTGGTGGTGTGTGGTCTGTGACCTGCCAGGGCTCTCTGGCAGTTCCAAACTGTCCCTGCAGCCAGCAGCACTCTCTGCGAGGGCTGTGGAGGGGACGTGCTTTCCAGGTGCCAGAGAACGTTTCTCACTGCATCGCTTGTTCGTTTTGCTGGCTGAGGGCTTGGAGTTGCAACAAGCTTGTGATTTATTCCCGCAGCGCGTCGTTCTGTGCAGAGCATGCCCGTAGGAACACTCTGGCACTCCAAGCGCAGACAAAGAAGTCCAATCCTGGGCCTGTAAGTGAGACTCTCCTGTGCCAGCTCAGCTCTTATGCCAAAACAGAGCTGGGCTCTCAGACTGCAGAGAGCAGCCGCAGCGAAGCCAGTCGGATCCTAGGTAAGAATTGAAAGCAAAAACTGGTGTGAGAGGACCTGGAGTTCTCAGTTTTTGTGTGAAAATGCCAAGAATGTCACTTCTTAAATCCTGCTAAAAAAAAAAAAAGGGACCCAGGGGTCCGTGGGTAAAAAAGATCATGTTCTGCAAACCCTGTGGAGTCTCTCCTGCCACTGTCTGTAGACAAGTTTTGCTTCCAGACCAAAATCCTGCAGGTTTTCTTTCCTTGTGCTCGCAGAGCAGAAGTGTTAGCTACCTTCCCTCTTTGCTGTATTAGTCTCCAGCAGTGTCTGTCAAATGCTCGCTCAGTGCTGAGCTTCCTGGCTCACCGGGTCGCTCGGTGGGACCAGCAGCAGTTTGTGGTTCCTGGGTGTAGTCAGGAGCGATGCTCCACAGGAGCTGTGTGTTTTGCCTGCACCGAGCTGGTTGGTTTCCTGCTATTCCATGTCCCTTGATCACACTGTACTGGGGAGAAGCAGCCTCTCTTGGCAGGAGGCAGAGCCAGTTCACCTCAGTGTGTCTGTGGAGCCGAGTCCTCAGGGTCTCCGGCTGTCGGAGCAGCGAGTGCTGGGACATAGGACAGTGTCCTATTGCTCAGGGCAACTTGTCCTTTCAGATGAGGACAGCTGGAGCGATGGCGAGCAGGACCCTATCCCAGTGGACCAGACGTGGCGAGGGGACCCGGACAGTGAGGCTGACAGCATTGACAGTGACCAGGAGGATCCCTTAAAGTGAGTTGGATGCTGGTGGCTGCCGGCTGCTTGTACACAAGTAGTGCACAGAGGGTTCTGAGCTCGGTGGACAGCAGGAGAGACAGCGGTTACGTAGGAGGTGATGATGCTAACGGTGTTACAGTTGGACTCTGTGCTTTGCTGAGTTGTTAGGTGTGGATATTTGCAAGTCTTGGACCTGGTGGGAAGTATTTGACGATCATCCTCTTTCAGTGTGGAGTGGTCTATTCAGCAGCAGCCTCTGGGTGATCTCCTAACTTAAAAAAACCCCAGATTTAGTATTTCTGCTCACTGCCCATTGATCTGGATGATCCAGCCCTGTTCAGCCCATGTTTCTGATAACATCTGTCATTTGATCAGAACAGCCCTAAAGGGTCCCTTACAAACTTCACCCTGTTTGCGTGGCTGTTTTTCAGGCATGCTGGCGTATACACAGCTGAGGAGGTGGCTTTGATCATGCGGGAGAAGCTGATCCGCCTGCAGTCTCTCTACATTGACCAGTTCAAACGGCTCCAGCACCTTCTGAAGGAGAAGAAGCGCCGATACCTGCACAGCCGCAAGGGAGAGCATGAAGCCATAGGCAAGTACTGGGACAGGTAGTCACTGATCCGTGTTCCTCTGGCCAAGGGCCCAGCGCTTCTCTCAAACACATGCAGAATTATAGATTTAAAAAAAAAGGTGTTTTTTGCCCTTTGTAGAAGCAGATTTCCGAGCAGTGCTGCCTCCGTAAGGATGAAAATTACTTTGGGACTGAAACTCAGTCAGAGAAGGTATTTCTGTCCCTGGCCTCCTGCCCAGAGATTGGTATCGTTTGGGTTAGAAAGGCTGCCGGGTTTCTTTGCTCTTCAAAGTTTGCAGTGTTGTCAGGAAATGAGACTACAAAGTTACTTCTGAGACAAAAGGGGTTTTTTTGGTTTTTTTTTAGTATGGGATTTCCTGTTTTTAGTTTTATAAACAGATTTATTCATCTGTTAGGTCCTGTCTGTATCGGCAGAAGTTTGTTTCGGTAGTTAATTCTGTAATGGCATATCTCTCCTTAGCACAGATGCAACTTTCCCTTGCAAAAGCACTTCTGCCTGGGTTGGAATTCTACCTGCACAGAACATGCTCTTGGAGGCAGGAGTTGGTAGTTCAGCAGAGGCAGAACCAGGTTGTGTAGTTAGTTGCAAGTACTTCAGGGCACAGAGTGCTTTCTCTAGCACAATCTTAGAATAGCTCATCCAGGAAAATGACATAATACAGCTCGGTCGCAAGTAAAAATAACTGGAAGTTTGGTCCGTAACAATTTTGTAGAACTCTTTTTAGCAAGCCGATAATAGAAAAGCATATCCCGAGCAGTGCCCTGTAATTACAGCTGAGAGGACTTGCGGGAAGCTTCCAGAACTTGCACAGGAGCAAGCTGAAATTTGACAAACTTCTGTTCTGCCTGCAGAAATCACAATAGACTTTTGAGTGGCCAAATTATTTTAAAAGATGTTTGAAAAGTATTCTGTCATTCCAAGTGCTCCTCACGTTCACAGAGAAGTTGGGATAAATTTCGAGATGGAATCTGCTTTGTCATCTCGTGTAACCAAAAGATGTGCTTCCTGTTTATACGTGCGACTGTTGCCACTCGTTCACTCTGCAGTGACATCTGTGTCGTTAGTCAGCTGTTGGAGCTCTCGACAGCTGATTTTGGCACTGGGTACCAAAAAATCCTGGAAGGAGGGGGGAGGTGGGATAGTTTCTGACTCATCCCTCGCTCCCCACAGGCAGCAGCCTCCTGACAGGCCCGGAGGGGCTGATGGCCAAGGAGCGGGAGAACCTGAAGCGGCTGAAGTGCCTGCGCCGGTACCGGCAGCGCTACGGTGTGGAGGCCCTGCTGCACCGGCAGCTGAAGGAGCGCAGGACACTGGCCACCGACGGCACGGCCCAGCAGGTGGGTCCAGCTGGAGCTACAGCCTTGTTTGGGAGCAGGGGTTCTCCTCGTCCCTTCCTGGGAACAATTCTGAGCCAGGTCTGCTCTGCCCTGGACAGATTGTCCCTTGTCACCCCTTTCTGCAAGAGCATAATGAAGGGGCAGCACCCTTGGTATCCACATGTTGGCTGAATCACTTAGGGGTTCCTAGAGCCATTTTTAAGGGGCACCGAAACTGCAAGAGTTAAAAGTGTGAGGTTGGAGAATTTTCCCTTTTGAAAGTGAGGGCTCAGTACAAGGTAAACTGACTTTCATCACTGCAAAATGTGGGGAAAATATTCCTTATAATGGTGAAACCGAGACTCTTCCTGGACCTGAGGGGACCCAAAGGCAGGGGTCCTTGCATGACGCACAAAACTAAATTTGAAGCTGTGTGTGGCTATTTTCTTGTAACCATTTTAAAATTCAGAGCATTCCCTTAACTGGCTTCTGAAAGTTGAAAAGATAAGTCTGAGAAGCCTCATTCTTTGAGACAGACTTCTGAGGTGAAGTTCTTCCTATTGCAGTTGAGTTGTGCCTTATTATCTCAGCTCTGTTTAACAACAGCTTGAATGGGAAGGACATAATGAGGAGCGTGGCCCTGCTGGAGTGGAACTGAGAGTTTGGTCTTGGCGTGTTTTGAAAGCGGGACGCGAGTGTTGTAGAGCCGAGGGAGTTTCTCTGGAGTGGAGCCGGGCGGCTCCGGCACAGCTCTGAGCTCTTCCCTTGGCCTCGCAGGCCCACACCACCCGCTCCAGCCAGAGATGCTTGGCCTTCGTTGACGATGTTCGATGCTCCAACCAGTCCCTGCCGATGACCAGGCACTGCCTTACGCGTATCCTTTGATCTGCCCAGACTGCCTTAGGCTGCGCTGCTCACTGTGTGCTGGCAGTTTGAAATGTGTCTGATCCTTTTTTTTTTTTTCCTCTTTGGCCCTAAATCAAGGCCATCGGTTTGTTGTAGCCGTTGGTTTCAAACAGGAGCCCAGAGGAAACGTCTCCCGGTCTGTTGGCGCTCCTGTCCCCATGGAACAGCCAATTCGTGTGGGAGTGACAGAAGGTTGGGCTTTCCCTTGCAGGTCCCATTGCAGCCTTTCTGTGGTACGTTGGCCGATCCAGAGTGTCCGAATGGGGTGGCCAGTTCCCTTGGAGGAGACCAGGGAACCTCGTGAAGCCTGAGGGAGATACGAGCTGGTTTCTGGCTGTATTGAAGGATGGTAGAAGCAAATCTGCTCTCTGCTTGGCTACGGGTGCTGGGTGCTAACAGCCAACCTGAGCAGGGTCTGTGAGCTTTTGGTACAAGTCCTGCTGAGGGGTGGGCATAGGAAGGGGTGTCTGACTGCTGAAACACGTGCTTAGTGATTTTTTGGGAGGACCTGAATGGGGGGTAGTAGCTTCTAGCCTGTTTGTGGCTGCCATGGACCAGTTCAGACTCCTTTGCCCACTTGAAAGGCTCGCTCGTGTGCAAACAGCCAGTTTCCCAAAACAGCCTTGGCTTTTTGAGAGCCAGTGTTGAAATTTCCCCTGGGGTCCCCCCACCTTGAGTATCACCACCCCAACATGGGACCCACGAGCTGAGTGTTGCCCTGGGTATGTCTGTGCAGCTCCTGTGCATGTGGGGTTGGGTGGATGTGTCCAGGAGCGGGTTTGGATTGTGTGGGAGCTGCATTCGCTGCCGCTGCTGCGTTAGTCAGGAGGAGCTGTGGCGCTGGGGCCCAGAGCAGTGCTGGCAGCCAGGGGGAGGATGAGCTCTTTGTTTTGTTTGGGCTCTTGGTTTTGTTACTGAAGTTGGCAGACTTGACTCCAACTATGCACAAGGAGCAGCCCAGGGAGCAGGAAGCTGCCTTTGTTTCTCTCTAGTGACCATCTACTTCAAAATAAAGACAGGATAAATACCTATAAAAGAGTTAGAGCGAGTTGCTGTTTGCAGCTGGCTTGCTTTGAGCAGGGCAGGCTGAGAAGGGAGTGGAAAAAGTGAGGTTTGATTTCCTTACGTTGGAGCTGTCAGCTGACTTTCACTGACACAAACAAGATTTTACTTTGGTTGGCCCCGATGAGCTGATAACATCTGCAGTCTGCTCGGCTTTGTGCATTGTCGAGGCTCTTGGGCTTTGTTTGCTTTTCAGGAGCTGGATTGTTTGTGACAATGCATTAAAGACACCGAACCCAGCTGGGCTGTTGGGCTCCAGGTGGAGCGTGTGATTTTTGTCATCTTGGCAATCCCTGCTTTTTGGCTACCAATAAAGTCAGTGCTTGATCTGGGAGTCATGCAGAGAGATTAAAATCTGCCTTCCCCACCCTGCTGTTCATAGAGACACTTTTCCTCACCACATCTGTCCTTGAGTGTCAGAGATCTGGCTCCTCTGGGCCGGCCTCTGAATGGTTGCTGCTTCCACAGATGAGGGGCTCCCAGAGCCTGCCGGGAGTCGTATTGGTGCCTTCACTGCTGCCTCAGTGCAGGGAGGAGAGGAGGAAAGGATAAATCTGAAGCCTAGATGGGCATAAGAAATTGGGTTAAACTTGGTGTCTTTTGCCATTTTGTGTGGGTTTGGAAGCTTGGGATATTTTTTTCCTCTCCCAAGCTGTGCTGTGTGAAGAGGAAACGGCAGCATGAACCCCACAAACATGGAGAACAGTTATTTGGGTGGGTTTGATATTGAGGTATCTGACCTGAAAAACATGATCGGCCCCTGAAATCTGCCTTTGCCCCAGCTCCAGATCGTGTCACCAAGGGAACAGAGCGAGGCACAGTCTTTGTGCAGGTGACAGTCTCAGCTGCTTCTTGCAGTGGTACGTAGAAACTCCACGGCGGTCAGTAAAGTGCTGTTTGTTCAGACCCTTCTGTGCCCTCAGCGGTGGGTCTGCCTGGAGATTCACAGGGCTCTTGGAAGAGGATGGGATTCGGTGTATAGCTACTCTCTGCTAGTGGATTGCTCTGCAAACGCCGTGCAATTGGAGCAGAGCTTCTGTTTGTGATTAAAGGCAGGAAATCCCATTTACACCTCTGGCAGGAATAGGTTTTCCATTGGGAAGGAAAATGCACTGGGAAGATAGAAATACCGGAACTAAACTCCCGGCTGTGGAAAAAGCATTGTGTGTGCTTGTATCTGTGCTGCGTGTTAGATGTTGAGGTTTGTGCAGATGCCTCTTAAATGGATGTCTGCAAATAAAAGTAAGCCTCTGCATTTGTAATATCTTCCATCTGAGGATCTGCAAGTGCTTTACAGGGATCCAGCTACATCTCCCAGCCCCCACTGGGAGCCTGTTGCTGTTGTCCCCATTTTCCATCATGGCAATAATGTCACCCGTGTCGCCGGGTGGTCGGGGTGCAACTCTGTAGTCTGGACTCCCGATCTTGAAGAGATGGGGGGGGAGGGGGGGTGTTACACCATTTGCTAGAGGGCAGTGGGTGAGTGGGGAGCATTTGTGCTTCTGGATGTCTGTCTGTAGCTTGTCTGCTGTGCGGCTTTCCCTTGACCACATCTGCCCAGACATCTGTCAGGACGTGAATCAGACTCTCTTTAAACCCTGTCAAGGCTCCGAGGACGTGCCCTGCAACAAGCCAGTTCCCGTCAGCCTCTCAGAGGAGCCGTGCTGCCCGCTCCACCTCCGGCTGCCCCCGCAGATGTACGTGCCCGAGCAGGTCCTGGCTGTCCCTGAGGAGCTGGAAGCTGCTCCCACCGACCTGTACTTGAGTGCTGCCGAGCTCCAGCCCACGGAGAGCTTGCCCCTGGAGTTCAGTGATGTAAGTTCTGCAGTGCGGGGTGTGCAAGCAACGTGGCCAGCAGAAAAGCATCCCCTGAATATTGCTAGTTTCATGACGTGCCATGAAGTCCCACTGAAGTACTCGTGGAGCGGGCTGCTCCCGGTGTTCTCCGTGTGGAGCACACATGGGCACCACGGAAAGCACTGCCTCCCCAGTACAGATAATAGAGAATTTTTTTTATTCTTGGGGAAGAAGAATCTTCTGAAAAATCTGTAGGAACATGAAAGGTTTGGGAGATATTTTTTTCTCTAGGCTTGGCAACTGCTCCTTTAGAAGGGCTGTGCTCTCATTTAAATCCATGTTTAGGGGCTTTTAAAAAAGAGGATTTCCCCCCCCCCCCCTCCGCCCCTTCTCTCCCATGAGGAATCCATGAGGATTTTAATCCCCAGATTATTCTGATGTCCTGCATTTATGTTAAGCCTACATGCTTAAAATCCTCTGAAATTTGTTTAAAGAGGAAAAAATACCGTGGTCATTTGGAGCTGCTCCTCTGTCACTTGCTTTAGTATTTGGATGCCCCTGAGATTCTTGAGCACTTTGAGGAGGCGAATCTTACCACCAGTTCAGAGTTTGCCGATGGAGGAGGGATTGTCAGCAGCTAGGGAGTCCCGGGGACAATGGCAGTGACATGGGAGAGCGGGTGTTGCTGGGGGGAGGCAGGCTGGGCCCTGCACCCCCGAGGTTGGGGGGATGTTACTGCTGCCTCTGCTGGGTGTGGAACCAGCCCCCAGGCCCCTCACCGTGAGGTAGAGCTGGCGTGTTGCGCTGGGAAGCAGCCTTTGCGGGAGGTGAGGTCAGGTCAGAAATTAAAAACGCAACTGTTTCTCCCCCAGCCCATCCTTTGAGATGATTCCCTGTCCTCTGGGGGGTTTCGGGTGCTTCAGGCAGGATCCTGGGCTCCCCGTACCCCACGCCGTGCGTGGGTGCGTGCCCCAGACACCCTGGGAGAGCCTCAGTCCTCGGCTGGGAGGGGTTCGGAGCTGTGGCAGCAGGCGGCTGCGTAAGGCATCTGTGCTTTATCTCGCGTTGCGCTGGGCTGATGGAGTGCCACTTGCACGTCGCAGGCATCTCGCCTTGATGTCAAACACCCTTTAGAGCCAAAACAAATCCCGTCCTCTAACAACAGCCTTGCGGGAATCCCGACCCCATGCGTCAGCGGGGTTATCCATGCGCACAGCGGATGGCAGCGAGCACAGCAGACGGAGGAATAAGCCAGAGATCGTCCATTCCAAGGAGTTGTGTCAGGGCAAAGGGGGTTGTGTGGAATCCTGGGAGGGGGCAACTGCTCCAGGTGCCCTAAGGGGGACAGGATGGGACGCTGCCAGAGCCCTGGCTGCTGCAGGGATGCTGCTAGGGCAGCGTGTCAGGCTGGACTCCGAAGCTTGTGTCCCACACCTTGTCTCCGGTGGGAGCACAGCGCTGCCAGGCCAGAGCAGCCCTTTGGGGAGGAGGAGGTGGCCCCTGTACTTGCATTCCCAGCTGCTGAGGGGGGGCGGGGTCTGCCTGCTCCTGCACTGCACTTGAGGGGAAGGGCTGCGAGGGCTTGTGCTTCTTTCCCCCATGGGGACCCTCGGGACCCCTCCTGCTGATGAGCCGCTTCCGGTGTTTTCTCTCCTAGGACTTGGACGTGGTGGGCGATGGCATGCAGTGTCCCCCATCCCCTCTGCTCTTCGATCCTTCCGTGGCCCTCAATCAGTCCCTCAGAGAAGTGGCCCAGGCCCCCATAGACATTCTGGCGCTGGAGGAGCCCCCCCACCCTGGCCTCCCTCCGCAGCCAGTGCCGACCGACAGAGGAGGCTCCTCTGCCCATGTCTTCTCCCCGGCAGCCGAGCCTCCGGCTGAGCCACCTGCGCAGGTACAGCCAAGGAGCACCGGGGACTTCCAGTGGTAGCCCAGCTCCTGCTCCCTGTGGTTCCCAGGGCTCTTCAGCGTCTTCCTGGGGACAGAAGTCCCCGTTTGCCCTCCCTCTGCGCAGCCGGGCCCTGAGGGGTTTGCTCTCCCACAGAGCCCAGTTCGGCCCCAGCAGTTGCCTCTTCTCTGTGGGTGGCTTGGTGCCACCCTCCTCCTGTGCGTGGGATGGGTGTCGCAGGGGCTGTCTGGGCTGTGCTGGGGGTGTCTCACAGGCTGGGGGTGGCCCACTGTGGGAAGCCCGTTTCCTCCCGTCTGGGGACTTTATGGGGAGCTGTCATCTTCCGGGCACAGGACTTCTGCTTTCTCCTCCTTTTGAGTCTCATTTTTCACTTACAATTTGCTCCTTGTGTCCCACCCCGCAGCCTGTGGCTGGGGATGTGCCTGCAGGGTGTCGTCTTTGGAGGTGTCCTCAGACGCCCCGTCCTGCGTCCCCCGTCACCCCTCGCTGTGGCTGGGGAGTCCTTGCAGTGCCTCTGCCCTTCTGGGAGCCCAGTGTTGGGGTGGGGTCCCAGCCCTGCAGCGCCCGCCCCCAGGCCCTGGATGAAGGCCACCGGTTTGCCGTAGCCGCTGGTTTCAAGCAGGAGCCCAGAGGGAATGGCTCCCGGTCTGTTGGTGCTCCTGGCCCTGTGGAACAGCCAATTCGTGTGGGAGCGACACCCCCCTGGCCTTGCCCTTGCCTCCCCCGGCCAGGTCCTGCTGCAGGCAGCCCACCGCCCCTTTTCTGTCCCCAACAGAGCCACCTGCTGCTGGCAGCGTGCCACCCGGCACCCAGGGACGAGAGGCGCCTGGAGGAAGCCCCCTCTGCCTGTGGCACGGCCACCAACGGGAGCCTGGAGCTGGCCTCCGTGAGCTGAGCGTGGTGGCTTCTCCCCATCGGTCCCTGCTGACCCCGCGGCTCTGGGACACGCCTGGGGACCTGCGGGTGTCAGTGCCCTTGTCCAGCACCCACCCGAGTGCCGGCGGCTGACACCCCCGTGTGGGGTGGGGTGGGATCCTCTCCTGCCTCCAGCTCTGCCCCTCGCTGTGGGGCTGGAGGAGCAGCCACAGGAGGACTTGGGGACGTGTGGGGTGGCTCAGGGCCAGAGAGGGTGGCTCTGTGCTGTGGGGTTGTGCCCCACGTGCTGCAGTGGTTCCCTGGGGGGGAGCTCTGGGGGTCTGTAACCTTGTGGTCCAGGAAGGAGGGTTCCTCCCATGGGTGACCCCCACAATAAAGCGATGGAGATGGGTGACTGGTGTCCCTGTGGGCTGGGGACACTGCTGGAAGACCTGGAGGATGGAGCAGCTGGTGCTCTGCTGGGGGGGGGCTCGGGGCAGCCCTGGGGAGGGGGGAGCAGGGACCCCCCCCCTCCCGCTCCCA
This sequence comes from Calidris pygmaea, assembly GCA_003697955.1. NCBI lineage: Eukaryota > Metazoa > Chordata > Aves > Charadriiformes > Scolopacidae > Calidris > Calidris pygmaea. Next base: position 122,323 of record QJSC01009557.1, read on the forward strand.
AGCATCGGGCCCTGCTGTGGGGAAGGGGCCCCCAATTTGAGGGTTTGCACGAGAGCCCGGTGGCTGCAGCAGGGGTGGCCTCGGGGGCCGGTCCCAGCCCGGGGCAGGGAGGGCCCGGCCGCCCGGTGCTGGAGGGGGGCTGGGGGGCACCCGGTCTCTCGTGCAGCTCCGGGGATCGCCGTGGGGGGAAGGAGGCGCCGGGGATTAGAGGGGGTGCTTACGGCCCCGGGGAAGGAGCTGCGGCGGCGGCAGCATCGGGACCCCCGCGGCCCCCGCCGCCCTCGGGCGCGGATTGGCGGCGGCGGGGGCGCAGGGCGGAGCCGGCCCGGTGGAGCCATGACATCACCGCCGCCGCCGCCGCTGGCCCGGTCCTGGTCCCGGCCATGGCCATGCCGGCCCGCGCCGCCGCTGCGGCCCCGCCGTAGCCCCCGGTGAGTCCGGCCCCACCGCGGCGAGAGGGGGGTGGGGGGCGGCGGCGACGGCGCCGGGAGAGTCGGCTCGCGGGTCGGGGGCACCTACAGCCCCGCGGTGCAAAGGGGGGGTCCCCGCTGCCGCCGGGGGGGAGCGGGGGACACCGGGCGGCCGGGCCGGGTGTGCCCTGGGGAAAGCGGCGCGGGGTGTCCCGGCGGGTGTCGTCGTCGTCCCCCCTCCCCCCGCGTTGCCTCCCGGCGGCTCATGGCATGTCCCCAGTGCCCCCCCGGTGCATCCTGGCTGTCGCCGCCGCACGTCCCCGCTGTCCCCGGGCTGTTGTCCCCAGATCATCCCGTGCGCCCCCAGCACATCCCGCCTGTCCCCAGTGTGTCCCCACCGTCCCCTGCTACATCCAGGCTCTCCCCGCTGTGTCCTGGCTGCCCCTGGCGTGTCCCCCACTGTCCTCCCCTCAGGTCCCTGCTCTGTCCCCGCTGCATCCCAGTTGTCCCTCGTGTGTCCCTACTGTCCCCGCTGCACCTTGGCTATCCCCAGTGTCCCCACTGCATTCTAGCATGTCCCTGGTGTCTCTCCAGTGTCCCCACTGCATCCTGGCTGTCCCTGGCGCGTCCCTAGTGAGTCCCAGGTGTCCTCGATGTTTCTCCAGCACATCCCGTTTGTACCCAGTGCGTCCTGGCTGTCCCCAGGATGTCCTCGCTGTCCCCAGAGCATCCTCACTGTCCCCAGAGCATCCTCGCTGTCGCTGGGCTGTCCCCAGCATGTCCTGGCTGCCCCAAGAGCAGCCCAGACCCTGCAGCCCAGCAGGGCTGGGAGCACTGGGGGCTGTCACCCCACGTCCCTGGGCTCAAGGTGGGGACCCTGGTGTGGGGGGGTCACCCCACAAGGGCCCCCGTAGGGACCATTCCCTGCCGTGCTGGCGTGACCACAGCTGTGTGGTCTGGGCATGTGCCGTGTCCCTGCGGTGCCTGGGGCGGCGGGTACGAGTAACCAGGGGGGCTGGGGAGGGGGACACAAGCTCCGAGTGTCCCTGGCTCTGCTGGAGCTGCGTCCCCCTCCCCACAGGGACCCTCGCGCTGCCCCTGCAGGGCCCCGTGCTGGGGGAGGGGACAGTCGCGCCATCCATCTGTCGGGGCCCCCCTGGCCGTCCCCCGCCAGCGGGGCCTGTGGGGGCCGCGGGCTGCTCTTCCCCTCCAGACGGAGCCTCACTTCCCCCCGTGACGCAGCCGGAGCCACCAGCCCCGGGGCTGCTTCCTGCGCCGGGGGCAGCGTGACGGGGGCCCATGCACCCACGGGCTGCTGGGCCAAGGGGCTGCTGGGGGACGGGGATGGCACGTGTGAGGTCTGGCCACGCGTGCCGGTGAGAGCGCACGGTGCTGCTGTGCCCGGTGCCACCAGGGTCCTGGGGTGCGTGGCCAAGGTCACACAGCCCATTGGGTTGGGGGTGGATGGCTGGGGGCTTGGTGGGGATGTGGGGAGCGTCCCAGAGCCCCTCTCCGTGGCCGTCCCTGTGGTGCCAAGCGGGGCTGTGGATACCAGCACTCCGGTTATTTTTTGCCGCTCTTGTTGCATTGGGTGGGAGAGCGCTCCCTCCCACCCACAGTGCAGCCGTGTGGGGTCCCCAGGGGGGGAGGGGCAGGGCTGTCACGAGCCCTGCACGCGCCCCAACCTCACCTCCTTCCAGCCCCCTCCATCACCCCCAGACCCTCCCCTTGTCCCCTGTGGTTCCCCCGGTGCCACTGAACTCCCTTGCCAGGACACAGGACATCGCCGCCGGGGGGTCTGGGTGAGCCAGGGCCACGCGAACCCCAGCCCTTCCCAGCTCGTGGGGTGCAGGGTGGAGGCCACGGCCTGGGCCCACGGCACCGCTCAGCGCCTGGAGCCCTGGGGGCCTCCCCAAAGGCTCCTGGGGGTCCCTCTCCAAAGGGTGCCGGGTGCCCTGGGGGGCCCCCCGTTGTGGGGTGCCCTGTATCCCCTGGGGTGCCCAGTGCTACACGGGGATGCCCGGTGCTTCCTCCCCCGGGGGTCCCGCTGCCCCAGAACCCCCGTTGCGGCTCCCCGGTGCTCCCAGCCCCGGGGCTAGCGCTGGCGGAGCCGCGCACCGGGGACGGCGGCGGCGGCCCCGGCTCCTCCCCGGCCGCGGCGGGAAGGCGGAGCCGGGCCGCCGCCGCCTCCCAACAATAGCGCGGCCGGGTCGGGCCGGGATGGAGCCGCCGCCGCCGGGACCGGCCCCAGGGCCGCGCTGAACGGGGCCGGGCGGCGCCGCTGGGAGCCCCGGGCGTGAGTGTGCGGCGGGGCCGGGGAGGGGGGCGCGGCGGGGGGGCCCGGGCCGGTGCTGGGTGCTCGGGGCCGGCCCCCTCTCCGGGGCGAGCGGCGCGGGGAGGCACCGGCGGCGGGGGGACCCCCGGGGGAAGCGGGGTGTGCGGCACCGGGGGGCGGGGGCGGAAAGCCCGTCTGCACCCCGGGGGTCTCGCACATCCCTGTGCCCCGAGCCCGGTGCCAGCCCCGGGCGTGCTGTGCGCTCGGGTGCCCCAGGGCCGAGGCCGGGCTCGGTGCCGGGGGTGCTGTGCGTCCCGGTGCTGGTTGTAGGGTCCCTGCACCCCCAGGGAAGCGGCAGGGGTGGCTGGGCTGCAGGGAGGGGGGTCCCTGTTGGCTCCAGGTGCCGGTGGGGTTGGGGCTCGGCCCCGGGGCTCCACCGAGGCTCCGTTCCCCCTCCTCAGCCCCTTTTTTCCCGGCAGGTGACACTGTGGAGGGACGGACGGGGCCGGGGACACCCCAAGCGAGGTAAAGGGGGAGCAGGCTGCCCCAGGGCCTGGCAGTGCCACAGGCTAGAGAGACACCGGCCAGGGACTAGCGGGGACCCTGGCCTGATGCGTGTCCTCCTGCAGGCAGCGATGTCGGAGAGCGTGGCCAAGGCGGCAGGAGATGGGAGCCCCGCGGCACTCAGCGAGATGGGCACCAGCCATGAGCTCCTGCAGCGGCTGCGGGAGCTGGAGGTATGAGCCCAGGCCACCAAAAGCTGGGATGACTGGGCAGCAGTGACTGGGGCCACTGGGCAGCCAGAAACTAAGGCCAACAGGGCAGCTGTGGCTACTGGACAGCTGTGGCCATTGCCTTCAGGCAGTCGTGGCCACTGCCACCATGCAGCTACCAGCACTGTGCAGCTGTGGCTGGTGCCACCAGACATCCATGGCATTGCCTTCGGGCAGCGATGGCCAGTGCCACCGTGCAGTCATGGCCACCGTGTTGCTGTGGGCACTGGCACAGTGAAGCCAGTGCTAGGAGGTGGCCATGGGCAGCGCCATGGAGCCAGCAGCCCGACACCACACTGGGACTAGCACTTTCCTGCTTTCCATGGCCCTCGTGTGCCACCACTCCTGGAGCAGCCCTGCCCCTCCACGTGCGGCCCAGGGTCTCACCAGGCAGAGGAGGGGTCCCCTGGGTGCCATGGGGGGCTTTCAGGTACTCGGGGTCCTCCACCATGTCCCCAGAGCCGTCCCCACTCTGTCCCCAGGCGGAGAACTCGGCCCTGGCCCAGGCCAATGAGAACCAGCGGGAGACGTACGAGCGCTGCCTGGATGAGGTAACAGGGAAGGGAGGGGGGTGATACGTGTGACATGGGTTCACACGCTTGTGCTGGGCACAGGTCTGTGCGTGCCCTTGCACCCCACCCAGGTTCCCCCTCTGCTCTTCAGGTCGCCAACCACGTGGTGCAGGCACTGCTCAACCAGAAGGTGGGTGTTGGGGGTGGCTGATGGGGGCGGCGGGGCGCTGGTGGGGTCCTAGCTGACGCCCCCTCCTCCTGCCCTGGCCAGGACCTGCGCGAGGAGTGCATCAAGCTGAAGAAACGGGTCTTTGACCTGGAACGCCAGAACCAGGCGCTGAGCGACCTCTTCCAGCAGAAGCTGCAGCTCTCGGCGGGGTCCCTGCCCCAGGTGCAGGATGGGGGGCATGGGGCGCTGGGGGGAGGGGCACGGGGCAGAGCCCTCCACCAGAGCTTAACCCTGCGTCTCCATCTCTCCAGCTGCCTCTGCACCCAGTGCTGGTGCCCCCGGATGCCCTGGCCAGCCCCCCGTTGGGCTCCACTGAGCAGCCGCCCCCCCCGCTGCCCTCTGCTCGCTGCATCCCTCCCCCAGAGGTGGGTACCAGCATCTCCAAACCCCCCTGCCCTGCTGTCTCCCTCCCCGGGCTGTGGCATCCCCCTCCCAAAGCTCGTGCTATTGCCTTTTCCAAGCCTGCGGTGTCCCCAAGCCTGTGGTACCCCACTTCCTGGGCCTGTGGTGTCCTCCCCTCTGTCCCCTTCCCCGCTTCCGTGGTGTCCCCATCCCTGAGCCTGTGGCATCACCCTTTCCAAACCCAACTGCCTACGGTGTCCCTGTCCCCGAGACTGTGGTTGTCCCCTTCTCCGGGTCCCTGGCATCAACCCCTCTAAGCCCCTCTGCCTGTGATGTCCCTGGCTCCAAATCCCTTTGCCCCCAGTGTCCCCATCCCTGACGCCATCGTGTCTCTCTCCCTGCACCCCTCCACCCATAGTGTCCCCAGGGCATCCCCCTCTCCCAGACCCAACACCCCGGGGCCTTGTTGCTGTGCGACCATGGAGTGACAGTGCCCGGTCCCCGCAGGTGCCCCCATCAGTGCCGTCGGGCAGCCCTGGGCTCAGCCCCGGTGGGCCCCCCCTGGATGCTCTCTCCCCCTTCTTCAAGAAAAAAGCCCAGATCCTGGAGGTGCTGCGCAAGCTGGAGGAGACGGACCCACTGCTGGGGCCCCTCCCGGCCTCCCCTGGCTCCCCGGAGCCCTGCACCGCCCCGGGCTGGCCCCCCTGCCCGCTGCGGGGGCCAGGGGCTGCCGGGGGGTGTCGGGGGGCCGAGGGCAGCCCCTGCTCCTCGCCAGAGGAGCCTGTGCCACCGCGGGGGGCCCTGCTCAGCGCCTTGGCTGAGCGGCTGCTGCGAGGTGAGGGGGGGTGCTGCCGGCGCAACGGCGAAGCCCCCGGTGGGCCCCCCCGGCAGCGGCATGGCGAGCACCCTGCTTTCCTGGGGCTCTACACCCTGGGCGAGGAGAGCCTTGAAGGGGGATTCGCTCCGCTCTCACCCGGGGGGGGCACCAACCCCCTGCCCTCACCCCCGAAGGTGCTCAAGCTGCCGCCCCCCCCAGGGGGGCTGCACCTCAGCCCCCAGCTCACCCGTGCCTCCAAGATCCCCTGCCGCGGCGGCAACCCTGAGGCCTCGCCGGCGCTCAGCCGCCACTCCTCTCCTGACGCCCCTCCAGAGCCTGGCTCCCCTGAGCCCCCCGCCTTCCCCACACCGTGCACCTTTGAGGCGGCTGAGCAGCCCCCTGGGCCACTGGGACCCCCCAGCAGTGGCGAGCGGGTGGCCACCTCCCCCCCCAGCACCCGCCGTGGCACAGGCGGCTCAGCCCCCTCCCGCCGCCCCAGCAAGAAGCCCCCTGAGCCGGGCTATCTGCCCTTCAAGGAGCGACTGGCCGCCCTGGGCAAGCTGCGGGGGGCTGAGAGCCGTGACCCCCCCGGCCCAGGGCGGCCCGAGCGAGGGCACGGGGCTGAGCTGCGGCCCCCTCCCCGGGGGTGTCTGGGGGGCAGCCTGAAGCACCCTGAGCCGGCACATAGCGGGGAGCCCCTGGCCCGGTGCTACTCCTCCGGCTCCATGGGAGAGCCTGGCAAGGCGGGGGGCAAGGGACGCCCCGCCAGTGGCAGGACCCCCCCACGGGCTCCCTTGGGCCCCCCCGCCAAGGCCGCCCGCAGCCCCCACGGCAGCCCCACCAAGCTGCCCACCAAGGCGGGTGCTGGCAAAGCTGGGACACCGCGGGGTGAGGAGCTGGCTGGCGCCAAGGCAGCGGGGGTCCCCCGCAAAGCCCCACCGGCCACCGAGCCCCCTGGCACAGGGCCGCCGCCGGGTGCTGCCGGGCACTCGGCCATCGAGGAGAAGGTGATGAAGGGCATCGAGGAGAACGTGCTGCGGCTGCAGGGGCAAGAGCGGGCACCGGCCGGCGAAGCCAAGGGGAAGGCGGCTGGTGGCTTGGCCAGCTGGTTTGGGCTGCGCCGTAGCAAGTTGCCGGCTCTGAGCCGTCGCAGTGACGGTGGCCGTGGCCGGGAGTGGGCCGGGACGCCGGCTCCTCTGCGGCGGGAGGTTAAGTTGGCTGCCCGCAAGCTGGAAGCCGAGAGCCTCAACATCTCGAAGCTGATGGAGAAGGCGGAGGACCTGCGGAAAGCGCTGCGGGAGGAACATGCCTTCCTGCAGGGATTGGCGCTGGAGAAGGGGCGCCCCCGCGGGACCCCCCGCGGCCCTGGCCACCTCCCGGTGATGTATCAGGAGGTGACGGCTGAGACCTTCATGCAGCAGCTGCTCGATAGGTCAGTGGTGGCCGTGGGGGGGACATAGGAAGGTGGTGAGTGCCCTCCCCCAGCCTGCCCTGGCATGTCCTTGTCCCCAGGGTGGACGGGAAGGATGTGCCCTACGAGAGCCGCCTGGAGCACAAACGGGAGCTGTGTGACCTCCGGCGGCCCTCCCCTGACACCAAAGACCCCCGGCTCTGCTGCCCACCCCGCAACGGCATTGTGGGACACCTGCGGGAGTCCCCCGACAAGGTGAGGACTCCCTTCCCCCATCACTGCCGTGTGCCTTCTCCAGGGCAGGGGGACACCCCATGGCCACTCCCCCTTCCCCCCCCCACAGGTGCCCGACGTGGGGCTCCGGGATGAGCTGCCATTGGACGAGAGCTTGTCTGAGACCGGGACGTCGCAGCACTTTGCCAGTGAGGGGGTGCCCGGGGGAAGGGGGGGGGGGGGTGAATATAGGGGGGAAGGCACCAGGGTGGCTCCTGGTGCTGACGCCCCCGCCTTGTGCCCGCAGCCTGCGGGTCACTGACGCGGACGCTGGACAGCGGGATCGGGACCTTCCCGCCCCCTGACTATGGAGGGGTGCCAGCCAAGAGCACCCCCAAGCCCCGGGGCCGCCCCGAGCTGCTGCCCAGCGCCATGCTGGCACGGCCACCCGCCATCACCAAAGTGCCGCGCAAGGCCCGGACGCTGGAACGAGAGGTGCCCAGCGCCGAGGAGCTGCTGGTGGCCAGCAAACACCGCAGCGCCCCGGCATGTCGCCCGTTGGCCCCCCCCGGCCCCCGTGCCAGTCCCCAAGGTGGGTGTCCCACCCTGCTGCATGCCAGGACCCCGCACCCTTGCAAGGTGCACCAGGGGTTGGCACCTGGTGGGGGATCGTGGGGGGGCCCTGGAGGTAGAACTCACCTCTCCCGCCCCCAAAAAAAGTTTTCCCTGCAGACGCGGGAGATGATGCCGGGAAACCGCGGCGCGTCCAACAGAGCAAGAATTGGACCTTCCCCAATGCCAAAGCCTGCGGTGCCACCGACCCCTTCCTCTGCCCCACCACGGGGTTGGAGGGGCTGCATCGTCCAGCACTGGTAAGGTGGGGGATGAGGGACGGGGGGGTGGCTGTGGAACACACCCCACCCACGCCCTCCCACCACTAGCTCCGGGACATAATTGGCACTGGCAGGGAGTGGGGGGCACAGCAAGCCCCCCCCCCCCCCCATCACCACTCTGTCCCTCCCCAGGCACCCGTGTGTGGCCCTGCAGGGCATCGAGGGGTGTCCCCAGAGGCCCCCCCGCCACTGCCCCCCACACTGAGCGCCAGCAGCAGCCGGACCCCCAGCGCCTCGGACGTGGGGGACGAGGGCAGCACAGAGGCCCAGTCACGGGATGGGGGGCACGGCCCCCCCGGGCTGGAGCACTCGGAGTCACTCAGCGACTCCCTCTACGACAGCCTCTCCTCCTGCGGCAGCCAGGGCTGAGCCCCCCCATCACACTCGCACGTCTTCCACCCCCCCAACCCCCCCAGCCCTGCTGCCCCCCGTTCCCTGATCCTAGTCTGGGGGTGCTGCCCAGGGCCAGGGGTTCCCGGTGCCCCGTCCCCTCCCCCGTGCCTGGCTCTCTCCAATGGTGCTATCGCAGTGTACAGCCCCTGCCCCCGGGTTTTTAACTGAATAAAGCCACCCTCCCCCGGTTTATTTATATGTTATTGTGCAGCCGCTGTCCTCTCTGCATCGGCCGCATCCTGCGCAGGAGGGAGGGAGGCGGGGGGGTGGGAAGGTTCAGTTCTGAGCACTTTATTGAATCGTCCCGGCGTACAAAGAGGCGATGGCGGCGGGATGGGGAGAGTTTGGAATCAAAATGTGTCGGCCCCGCTGGATGGCTTCGCCCAACTCCTTGTTTTCTTTATTTGCTGTTATTTCTTGGCACTGGTGCAAGTGGGGGAGGCTCCGCCACTGGGTTTGGCTTCCAGGGGTCCCACCACCCTGCCATGGGCTGGCATGGGGGCGGGGGAGGCTGACGGCTGCTCTGAGCTGGGGGGCGAATAACGCCCCAGTTCCCTGCGCAGGGCTGCAGCGGGGAGAAACCCGTACAGGAAGCTCAGGTGTTGGTGGCAACCCTGAGGGAGGCGGGCTCAGGGGGGAGCCGGGCTGGGGAGTGGAGTCGTGGGCCGGGGGGGGAGCCAAATGCCAGCAGGATCTGCAAATCGGTTGGTTTCTAATAAAAAACAAAAAAAAGCTAAACGAGAGAAAAAAACCCACAAGGTGCGAAAGCTTCTGGGCTGCTTCTCATCAGCAGCAAAGGGCAACCCCTTTAATGAACCAGAGAAGGGACAGGGACAGGGTGGGGACAGAGACTGGACAGGGACAGCTCCACCTCGGCCTGGAGCTGCTTCACTTCTTCTCCTTCTTCTTGTTCTGCAAGAGAAGAAGCGTCCGGTCACTGCTGGGTCCGTGGCCCCCACCCTCCTGCCAGCCGAGGGGCAGGTTTGTCCCCCGCCCCAGGCCGTGCCGGGGGGACCGTCACCCACCTCGGTCATGCCCAGGATCAGCAGGAGCTTCCGGAAGATGTTGGCAAAGTCAATGAAGAGATCGACGCAATGCCTGTGGGGAGGAAGGGACGTGCTCAGGGGGGGGCCCGGCCCATGTTCCCCCCTGCCAGTCCCCTGTCCCCAGCACCCACCAGATGTAATCCTTGTCCCCGCTCTCTGCCTTCTCGATGATGAGCTGTGTGTCAAAGAGCACGAAGCCACACATGATCATCAGCCCCAGGTAGAGGTTGGCCTGCAGGAGGTAGAGGGGACATTAGATGGGGACAGCCCTGCGTTGGCATCACCGATGCAAGCTGACACCCGTCTGTCCGTCCGTCTGTCTGTCCTCCGCGGGGTCCCAGCAGATGGAAGGGGACTCACCGTGAAGAGCCAAGTGGATCCCATAAAGGTGTTAACCACAGAGGAGAGAAGCATCAGGGTGAGGCCGGAGAGCAGGAAACCTGCAGGGAGAGGGTAGGGAGTGAGGCCTGGCCCCCCCATAGGGTGCCCCCCCGCCCCATGCAGGGAGCACCCAGCCCCCCATGGATCCCCCACAACCCCCCTCACCTCCCAGGTAGAGGAAGCTGCGGCGCCGGGCATACAGGGCGCTCAGCGAGAAGCAGGCGAAGATGGTGGCGGTGCCGAGGAAGGCGGTGGGGATGATGCTAGGAGAGAGGAGAGGGGGTGAATGGGGCCAGGGGGGCAGCAGGGGGGCAGCTGCCGGGGGGGGAACACTTCTACCTGGGGTTGATGGAGATGCATATTTCCAGGAGGGGCCCCAGGTTGGTGCCTGGAAGGACAGAACAGGGTGTCACCGGAGCCACATCAGAGCTGGTTGGCACTGTGTTGGGGCCCTTGTCCCCCACCTCCCCAGGGCTCAGGACCCCACAGGACGCAGAGGGGTCCCTGGTGCCCACCTACCTGTCAGGAAGGCGAAGCCAGCCAGCATCCCCAGCCTCTTCTGCTCTGTCTCTCGGCTGTGCGGGGTGGCCGTCAGCCAGACCATCAGCCCCAGGGCACCCAGGCCGGTCAGGAAGCTGAACTGTGGGGCAAGAGGGAGGTGGGGGCCCGGCATCACCTCACCAGGGCAGCGTGGGGGGAGGGATGTGAGTAGGGGGGCCAGCCACGACACCCCAAAGGTCCCTCACCTGGAAGAGGTGGGTCACCACATTGACATAGGCCCCTGCAGCTGCCACGAACATGCAGAGGGCGAAGCTGGCGTAGACCCTCTTCAGGTGTTCCTGGGTGGAGGCCGAGCTGCGCACGAGGAAGGCAGTGGTGAGGCTGACGCAGCCCCCCACAAACCCCCAACTCAAGCTTGGCCTCCTCAAGGTGTTACTCACATGTGGGAGAACTTGAAGAGGGCGTCAAAGTTGATATTTCGGTCAAAGATGTTCATGGTGCTGGGCTCGGAGTGGGCCCACCGGCCGCTTCACAGAGGATCAAGCTGCAAGAGGAGAGGGGTGGGTGTCAGGGGGATGCTGAAGCCCTTACAAGCTCCCAAAGATCCTGTCATACAGCGGAGGAGCGGAGCGGGAGCCGAGGACCTGCCTGAACCGCGCGGAGCGAGCAGCAGGAGCAGCGAGCTGCTCGGTTTCTGCCGCGCGCTGCACCGGGCGCATGGAGCCTCCTCGCCCAGCTGGTGCAAGCGTTGCGGGCTGTTGCGAGACTGGGGGCTGCCCCGGGGGAGGCCCCAACCCCACGGGAGCGCTGCTGGCAGCTGGAAAGCGTCTTTGTGCCAGGCTACTATTAGTGCCCGTAATGACGTCCCCAGAGGAGGCTCCGCAGCGCGAAGCTCCCTGCAGGGCCTCCTCCTCCTCTTCGCCCCTTCCTGCTCTGCCCCCTCCGCCAGCCCCCAGTCTGGCTGGCTTGGCCGGTGCTGTTTGCCCTGGCACCTGTGGGAGCCCAACCAGCCCAGCAAGTGGCACGAGCCGCCTGTCCCTGAGGGGCAGAGGGGGACCCATCAGGCTGGGGCAGATGGGGCCTGAGGGGGCAGAAGCCATGGGGCTGCCAACCAGCCGCCCCGGCAGAGGGGAGGGCCTGGGGTCTCCTCCTGCCCCACTGGCACAGACCCCTGCGCCCACTGCCTTTATCCAGGGCTGCACTGGTTTTGTCCCACCACTGGGCTGGTGCCACCGTGCCAACAGGGACCTCCTGGCTCGCCACAGCTCACGGTGGGGATGAAACGGAGGTTGCCGCCCCATGGCCTCGTTGGGGGTTGCGCAAGGCCATGGGGAAGCTGCCACTGCGCAGGGTGTGGAGGCTGCAGAAGTGACAGCAGTGGTGGTGACAGTGAGTTTCGTCAGGCAGGGCCTATGCTCCCTGCGGGGACAGCGGGTGGGTCACGGCTCCTGGGACAGCAGAGGGAGCCGGGCCTCCCGGGCCAGGGAGCTGGGGCAGCAGCCCTTCACCCAGCGCGAGGGGCTGAGACGGGGCCAGAGCCGTTTCGGTTTCACTGGTGACGTGCCCGGTTGGTGGCCTGAGGGTGGCTGTCGTCAATGGATAACCGGGACCGTGGCTGTTGGGCGACCTTTACTCACTGGCGCCTGCACCCAGCCCCGGGCCCAGCACTGCCTCCGGGGCCACCGGCAACTGCCCCTTCCCCGGTGGGTGCCTCCGAGGGGGCTCCCCCCGGCCCCCCCACCCTGCAATCAGACGGTGCCACCACCACAGGGGGCCGGACCCGCCTGTAACGCCCCCCCCCCACCAGCAAGGCCTGCTGGGGGGCAGGGCCTGTCCCCCCCCGCGAGTAAGGCCTCGTGGGGGTGCAAGAGGCGATCGCCCCCCCCCGCGGGATGAGGCCTACTGGGGGGGCACGAACCGACAGGCCCCCCCCGCGGGATGAGGCCTACGGGGGGCACGAACCGACAGGGCCCCCCGGGGTGAGGCCTGCTGGGGGGGGCGGGAGCCGACAGAACCCCCCAGAGCGAGGCCTACGGGGGTGGCGGGGGCTGCCCGGGCCCCGGGGTGCGGCAGGGCCCCGCGCGGCCGACCCCCCCCTCCGCTGCGCCCCCCGCCCCTCACCTGCGCGGCGCTCCGCCGTCCGTGCCAGGCCGCCGCCAGTCCCCACTGCGCCACGCCCCCCGGTCCTCATTGGTGGGCGCGCCGCGCAGGCCCGCCCTCGGGCTCTTCCTATTGGTCCGCCACCATCGCTCGGGCGGGGCGGGGTGGGGTGGGGTTGGCCAGGCGCTCCCTCCCCCGCACAGAAGCGCGACGCTCATTGGCCGCTGTGTCCCGGGCCAGGCCAATGGGCGCCTCCCGCTCGCTTCCTGCCCTCGGGCGCCCCCGGGTGGTGCCGCAGCCGCCCGTTACCCGTTGGCGCCCCCTGGCGGCTCTCGGCGGGGCGGGGCGGGGCGGGGCGGGGCGGGGCGGGACCGGGAGGCGGCGGCGGCGGCGGCGGCTGGACGCGCCGGGCTGAGCCTCCCCCGCCGCCCCCCGGTGCCTGGGCCGGGGATGGGGAACGTCGAGAGCGCGGACGGGGAGGCGCTGCCCCGGGGCCCGGGAACGGCGGCGGTGGCGGCCCCGGGGGGCCCCGGGCTGCTCGGTCCGGGCAAGATGCCGATGCCGGAGCCCTTAGAGCTGGAGGAGCGCTTCGCCCTCGTGCTGGTGAGAGACCGACCCCCGCCGCGCCCCCGCCTGTCTGCCGTTGCTCCCCTCCGGTTCCCGGGGCGCCCCCCGGTGCGCTTCCCCCGTGCTCTGTCCCTCCTCCCGCTGCACCTCCTCCGAGTCCCGCTGCGCCCCCCCGGTCCGTCCCTACCCGGGACCCCTCCCGGGCCGGACGCGCCCTGCCGCCGCGCTCCCCTTCCGGCGTCCCGGCACCGGCGGAGCCGGCACCGGCGCCCGGAGGGGCCGGGAGCGGGCAGGGAGTGCCAGTGCCCGCGGGGCCGGAGAGTGGCTGCGGGGCTGGGGGCAGCCCCGGGGAAAGGCCGTCCGGGGACAACCCCCGGGGATGACGCCACTCCCGGTGCCACCGGGACTTTTTGACCCGGGAAAGTCCCAGCGGGGGGGCACCGCGGCGCCTCCGGGGGTGCGGGATCCCCGTGGGTGCGGGATCCCCGGAGGTGCGGGTGCCCTGCGCATTCCCTGCTCTGCCATCACAGCCAGGGCGGTGGCCTTCCCGCAGTGGCCACTGGCCAAGGATTCCATGCTGTCCTGTGGCCATGGCTCGGCAGTGACCCCGTCCCCACGCCCTCATCCCCGTGCCCTCAGGGACTACCGATGCCATGGGGCCACCACGTCCCACCTCTTGGTGCAGCGGGGTGGCCCATCCGCAGTGCTGGCACGGGGCTGCCTTTCTTTGGGGCCGCCACGGGCCACCATGGACCGTGACACCAGGGCACACAGCCCCCGCTGTCCCAGGGGTGGCCATAGCCAGCGGAAGCTGCGTCTGGGCAGGAAATGCCAAGCGTGGCCCCGTGGGGCTCTGGGAGCCAGAACCAAGGGGTACTGGGGGACACCAGTACCCCCAGTGAGGGTCTGCCCCACAGGTGGTGGGTGGCACCCACTGACGGGGCCGTTGCCCGTCCCCGCATCCCACGCAGGCCGGATGTGGCAGCCGGTCCCTGCAGGGCCGGTGGTGGTGGGGGATGCATCCTGCCGGCTGACGCTGGGTGAGGGGGTGGATTTTGGGGGTAACGGCACCCGAGGTTCCTCCCACGCTGCCACCCCCAAAATCCATTCCCCATCAGTGTTGGCGTTGCCCGGTGCCATCCTGGCTACTGCCGTGGAGGAAAATATTTCATCATGTGATGGGGCTGCGGTGCCGGTGGCCCCCAAAGGGGCAGGATCGGTCCCTGGGTGTCCCCCAACCCCCTGGTAGCCCCTGCTTCCTTGGGGGGGGTCTCAGTCCCAGGCCAGCTGGGGGGGGTGGTCCCTGGTGGGGGGCGGTAGCGGAGGAAGTGCCGGCCCGGGAGCAGCCCCGCTCCCGCCACAAAGGCAGGAAGCCGAGCGGCGGGAACGCCAGCAAGGGCGGCTGCACTTCAAAGCCCCCTGGTGCCCCCCACCCCCTCCTGGGGCCTCCGTGTGTCTCCCCACCCCACGCCTGTCCTGGGGGTGTCCCCATGATTTTGCCTTTGGCCAGGGTGTCCAAATAATCCTGGCCCAATAGGGAGGGAGGCACCATCCCTGTCCCCAGGGCAATTTTGGGTGTTCCCCATCCTGGTGGTGACATCCCCGCTCCTGTGGGACTGTGTCTGCCCCCCCCGGGGGTGCGTGACCTCGCCCAGGCTCTGCCCTGGTTTCCTGTGGCTCCGTGGGGCCGGGGTGACCAGGGGAGGGATAATTTTAGCTTCCATGGGGTGGGTGGAGTGTCAACTCCTGCCTCTCAGCTGCGGCGGTGGCTGGATCCTGCTGACGGCGCTGCCCGTGGCATCGCCCACCGGGGTGGCATCGTCCGCTAGGGTGACCATCTCCTGCCAGGGCAGCCCCAAGCCTCTGACCATCCTGTATCCCCAGTTCCCACCGTGGTATCCCATTTGTGTCCGCGGTGACACCGGTGGCCCAGGCTGCATCCTGCCCCCAGGGTTTCCCCCGACGATGCCCAGTGCCCCGGTGAGCCAGGCTTCACGCTGCGGTCGGGGAGCGGAGGCTGCGGTTTGCTGGCGAGGAAGCGGGCGCAGACAGGAAGGACGCCTTGGCACTGGAGAGATTTGGTGCTGGCACGTGGCACTGCCGTCCCAGCGCCACATGCGTGACCCCATGTCCACTAAGTGCTTCCCAGTGCCAGGGACCCTGGCCATGCTGTAGGGCTGGGTGCCTGGGGGGGGACCCTGGCTGTGCCGTGGGACTGGGTGCCCTCGGGGGAGCAGTATCCCCGTGTCCCCCAGGGTGAGACCCCCCCGTCTGTCCACAGAGCTCTATGAACCTGCCCCCGGACAAAGCCCGGCTCCTCCGTCAGTATGACAACGAGAAGAAGTGGGACCTCATCTGCGACCAGGTGGGGGGCTTGGGGTGCCATGGGGGGTCCTGGCAGGGGGCTGTGCCACCATGCTGGTGTCACCAACCCCCCATCCCCTCCCAGGAGCGGTTCCAGGTGAAGAGCCCCCCCCACACCTACATCCAGAAGCTGCGCAGCTTCCTGGAGCCAGGCGTCACGCGGAAGGTGAGGGGCTGAGAGGGGTCGGGGGAGGTAGGGGAGGCTGGGAGGGAGATTGGGGGTCTGGGGGGAGCATGGCTCAGCCTTGCTGTGCCCCCAGAAGTTCAGGAGGAGGGTGCAGGAGTCGACCAAAGTCCTGCGCGAGCTGGAGATCAGCCTGAGGACGAACCACATCGGGTGAGCACAGCATCCTGGTGGGGTGCGGGTTCCCCGGGGGAGGTTGTGGGGTCCCGGTGAGGCGGAGCGCAAGGTCCCGGGACCAGCCCTGTCGCAGCTGCAGGGGAAGTCGGAGGTGCTGCAGGAACTGGGCCGGTTCCTGCCCTGGCCGTGCCGGGGGCCGGGGCTGGCAGCAGGCAGGTCCCGGGGGCGGATGCTGCGGGCGGATGGGCCGGCGATGACGCCCTGCGTGAGGCAGCATGGCCGGATCCTGCCTGGCTCCTCCCGGCACCGGGGCGCTCAGCACTTGCCCCGAGCTGGTGGCACCCTGACCCTGTGCCAGCGGCTCATCCCCTCGGCATCGGGGGGATGCTCCGGAGGTGCGCAAGGGTGGCCGGAGGGACCGTGGGGTGTTACTGGGGATGATGGGGATGTCACCAGTGGGTGCCCAGTGGCACGGTTGTGCCCGTGTGCCGGGGGTGGCTCGTGCATGTGCCAGGCTGTCCCCCGCCGTGGCCGCGCCATTCTGCTCTTCCCCGCCCGCAGCCTGAAAATAGCAGCAGCCGGAGACAGGAAACGGGCTGGGGCGAGGGGCTGGCGGCGGCAGGAAAACGGTGGCCGAGGCCCCCCCCCC
>QJSC01009557.1:144301-187870 GCA_003697955.1 Calidris pygmaea
GGCTAGGATGCAGGGGGGCATAGGCAGGGTGGCTGGCTGGGGTGCAGTGGGTCCAGGAAGGGAGCAGGGGGGTTGTGTTTGGGGTGCAGGGAGACCGGGCAGGGTTCAGGAGTCCAGGCAAGGTTCGGGGTCACAGGGGGGTCTGGCCAGGGCGCAGCGGGGAGCCGGTCCCCAACGGTGCGGGCGCGGGGCAGGTTCGACCTGGCGACGTTGCCGGTGGATTTCGTGGAGTGCCTGATGCGGTTCCTGCCGACGGAGGCGGAGGCGAAGGCGCTGCGGCAGTACGAGCGGGAGCGCAAGCCACTGGAGGAGCTGGCGGACGAGGACCGCTTCATGCTGCAGTTCAGCAAGGTGGAGCGGCTGCCCCAGCGCATGGCCATCATGGCCTTCCTCGGCAACTTCGCCGAAAACCTCCAGATGCTGACACCGGTACGGGGCAGGGGGCGGGAGGGGGATACACCCAAGCAAGGGTGGCTGGACTCTGTGCCCCAGCTGAGGCCCCCCCGCCCCTCCCCGTTCTGTCCCCCTGCAGCAGCTCAATGCCATCATCGCAGCCTCGGCCTCCGTCAAGTCTTCCCAGAAGCTGAAGCGCATGTTGGAGGTGAGTGTCGGAGCGTGGGGACGAGCTGAGCTGCAGTCCCGCCCTCTGTCCTCAGCGTAGGGCGGGCGCGGGGGATCCTGCGGGGAAATCTCATTCCTCCCTGACCCCCACCCACCCCCAATCCCCGGTGCTTTTCCTCTTGCAGATCATCTTGGCGCTGGGCAACTACATGAACAGCAGCAAACGTGGCGCTGTCTATGGCTTCAAACTGCAGAGCCTGGACCTGGTGGGGGCAGTCCCAGATCCCCTGCGCATCTCCCTGGGACCGCGTGAGATCCCAAGGGTCCCATCCCACAGCCCTGATTCCGACCCCCCCCTCCCCTCCAAAATCGTTCTGCAGCTCCTGGACACCAAGTCAACGGACAGAAAGATGACGCTGCTGCATTTCATCGCGCTGACGGTGCGGGAGAAGTACCCCGAGCTGGCAGCCTTCTGGCAGGAGCTGCACTTCGTGGAGAAAGCGGCGGCAGGTGCTCCCCCGGTGCCTGCACCCCCATCTCGGCCTCCCATGGGGCCGTGGGTCCCCTGACCTGTCCCCCCCACCCCATTCCCATGCCTATCCCCACAGTGTCCCTGGAGAACGTGCTGCTGGATGTGAAGGAGCTGGGCCGGGGGATGGAGCTGCTGCGGCGGGAGTGCGGGCTGCACGAGAGCAGCGTCCTGCGCGCCTTCCTGGCCGGCAGTGAGGGGAAGCTGGAGCGGCTGCAGAAGGACGCACGGACGGCTGAGGTGAGGGCTGCGCCTTGCACGGCTCCCATACACCCCTTGGCACGCACGCCTGGCTTCGGGCGGCTCTTGTGCACATCATCTTAGTGCGTGACTTGCGCATGCCTTGTTTTTCACACTCCTCATGCATGACTTGTCACACACAGCTTGCTTTGCACGGCTCTTGTGCACACCTTGTCACACACGGCTTGCTTTGCATGCTCCTTGTGCACACCTTGCCTTGCACAGCCCTCATCCACACCTTTGCACATTCATTGTGCATGCTTGTCTTGCTTTGCACACTCCATGCATGTGCCTTGTTTTGCACAGTCCTCATGCACACCTTGTCATGCACACCTTGCTTCTCACATTCCTTGTACATGCATTGCTTTTCACAGCCCTTGCTTTGCACACTCCTCAAGCACACCTGTCTTGTTTTGCATGCTCCATGTGTGTGCCTTGATTTGCACGGTCCTTGTGCGCGTCTTGTCACACACACCTTTGCAGGATCCTTGTGCGTGCCTTGTTCTGCATGCTCCTCGTGCACGCCTTGCTTTGCACAGCCCTTGTGCAAGTCTTGCTTTGCACACTCCTCGTGCACATCATGCCTTGCTTTGCGTGTTCCTCGTGCACCCCTTGCCTTGCACACCGCTTGTGCCGAGGGGTGCAGGAAGCGCAGCCCGTGGGTGACAGCCCTGTCCTCTGTTGCAGGACGCCTACAACACCGTGGTGCGGTATTTCGGCGAGAGCCCCAAGACCACCCCCCCGTCCGTCTTCTTCCCGGTCTTTGTCCGGTTCATCCGCTCCTACAAGGTGAGGTGGGGCCGGGAGGGACAGGGTGGTGACACCGGTGACAAATGGAGGGGGGGGTGTGACAGTGGTGGCTCCCACTGCCCGGCAGGATGCAGAGCAGGAGAATGAGACGCGGAAGAAGCAGGAGGAGGTGATGCGGGAGAAGCTGCTGGCGCAGGAGGCAAAGAAGCAGGAGAAGGTGGGCACATGGATAGGCTTGGAGGAGGGGGCGGGAAATGACACAGAGGGGACACCCATGTCCCCAACCTGTGTCCCTTGTGCCTCCCTTGCAGCGGAACAAGTGGCAGCAGCAGGAACTGATTGCGGAGCTGCGGCGGCGCCAAGCCAAGGACCATCGCCCCGTCTACGAGGGCAAGGACGGCACCATCGAGGACATCATCACCGGTACGGCCCCTCCCCCCCCCAGCCCTGACACCTGGGTCCTGCCCGCGTGCGGGGAATGACGTCTCCCTGTCGTCCCCCGCCTGCCCATGCCCCCCTGCAGCGCTGAAGAGCGTCCCCTTCACGGCCCGCACTGCCAAGCGGGGCTCGCGCTTCTTCTGCGACCCGTCCCACCACGACGAGTCCAACTGTTAGCCCCCAGGTACCTCCTGCATGCCGGGACCCCCGGATCCTCCCCAGCACTGCGTGCCCCCTTCTGCATGCTCCCTCCCTGCGTGCCGTCACCCTGGGGTGCCCAGCACCCCCAGCCCCTCACAGCGGAGCAGGGTCTCAGCACTGGATCCCAGCACTGGATCCCGGTGCAAGGCTGGATCCCGGCACTGGATCCCAGCACTGGATCCCGGTGCAAGGCTGGATCCCGGCACTGGATCCCAGCGCTGGATCCCAGTGCAAGGCTGGATCCCGGCGCTGGACCCTAGTGCAAGGCTGGGTCCTGGCACTGGATCCCAGCACTGGATCCCGGTGCAAGGCTGGATCCCGGCACTGGATCCCAGCGCTGGACCCTGGTGCAAGGCTGGGTCCCGGAAATGGATCCCGGCACAGGATCCTGGTGCAAGGCTGGGTCCTGGCACTGGATCCCAGCACAGGATCCCGGTGCAAGGCTGAAGCCCAGCACTGGATGCTGGCAGTGGATCCTGGTGCAAGGCTGGGTCCTGGCACTGGATCCTGGCACTGGATCCTGGTGCAAGGCTGGATCCCAACACTGGATCCCGGTGTAAGGTTGGGTCCCGGCATTGGATCCTGGTGCAAGGCTGGGTTCCAACACTGGGTCCTGGCACTGGATCCTGGTGCAAGGCTGGGTTCCAACACTGGGTCCTGGCACTGGATCCCGGTGCAAGGCTGGGTTTCCAGCATGGGGCTATTGATGCAGTGCAGGGTCCCAGTGCACGACTGGATCCCTTCACAGGATCCCAATGTGAGGGGGGATCCCAGTGAGGGTCCTGGTGCAGGACTGGTTTACCAGCACTAGGGGGGGGTCTTTGCTGCAGTGTGGGGGTCCCAGTGCAACAGTGGATCCCAGCATGGGATCCCGGTGCATTACTGGGTCCCAGGGCAGTGTCCCAGTGCACTCCTTGATCCCAGCAAGGGATCCTGGTGCGCTACTGGATCCCAGCCTGGGGTCCCAGTGTGAGGCTGTGTCCCAGCCCGGTGCCTGGAACACTGGCCCCGAGCTGCCTCAGCCCCTCTGGGGCCACCCAGGACCCTCCCCAGGCCCAGGGGTCCCCTGACGCTGTCCCTTCCATCCCACAGCCCGCAGGTGGATCCGCCTGTAGCCAAGTGAGGGTAAGGACCCCGGGTTGGAGGGAGGGGGGCAGGCAGTGGGGACCGGTCTGCCTCAGTTTCCCCTTCTCACCCCATTCTGCCCCACAGGTCCAAAGGGGAGGCTGTCCTGCCCCCAGCACTGTGCAGGGACATCCCGTACCACCGTCCTCACCTGGGCTTGCGGGCGGCATCCCCATCCCCCCAGCCGGGGCAGGGAGGGGGGGGAAGGCACGTGGCCTGGACCCCCCCCCTCTCTGCCAGTCTGCCCACAGCAGAAATCAAACCCCATGGTGGGGGCCCAGTGGCTCTGGCTGACCCACGGGGTGTCCCCTTCCCATCGGGGTCCCCATAGGGCGTCACTGCTCCGAAGCCACTGTCCCACCGCAGGGACCACGGGGCTCCCCCCCCGCAACCCCGCGCTCGTCACTTTGACCACTGATGTGAACACTAATTGCCAAAAAAAAAAGGGACCAAAGCCAGGCCGGGGTGGGGGATGGCCAGATGGTGCCCCCTGCCCCGACCTCCCGCCCCCCCCCCAACCTCCCAGTGACTTTTTGTACATGTGAAATATATGGAGTCTTTTACATTGCCACTGCCTGCCTTGGGGGGGAGGTGGGGGGTGTCAGATGAGAGGGGACCCAGGTGTCCATGGAGCATCCCCCCACCCCCGCAATGCCAAGTTGGGGGTCCGTTTGCTGGGGGGTGAGGGGGAGGCACCCATGTGCAGGGACCAGACCCTTAAGCAGGACTTTGCAGCAGCATTATTAAACCTGCAGGATTAAGGCGGGGGGGGAAGGGGGAGGGGGTACTTTAGGGGGTGAAAGCCCCCCCCATATCACCAGCCCCCTCACCTCTGGGGTGGGGTTGCCCCAGTTTACCCCACTGCTGGCAGCTGCAGGGAATTGGAAGCAGCTTAGGGCCAAGGCGGGGGGGAAGGGGAGGGAGGGTCACAGGAGGGGTGGAGGGGCAGGATTTGGCCCCAGGAGCAACGAGGGAAGAGGGAAGGGGGGCAGGATGGGCCCATGGGACCCCCCCCCCTTGCCTCAAGCAGGGGGTTTGGGGCAGGATGCAGCTGGTGTATCTCTGCCAGCGGGGCTGGGAGGGAGCGGGTGCCGTTACTGTGTCCCGAGGGAAGGGCAGGAAGGGTTTGGGGTGGCAGGATGCAGGTCTGGCCTCTCTTGTCGGGGTATGAGGGGCTGTCCCCACAGCGGCACAGTGGGGCAGGATGCAGCACCCCCCCCCCCCCCCCCCAAACACAGTGAGGTAGTTCTCTGGGCTCCCTCCCTGCGCCTGCCCCGGGATTAGCCCTGGAACAGGGAATAAAAGTTTGCCCTAATCCTCTCCAGGGGATTTACCAGCGCTGCCGCACCCATGGCCGCATCCAGCCCCGGCCCCCGCCGCAGCTCCACTGGCCCCGTCGCCTTTTAATCCCTCCGTACAAGCCAGGGAGATGGCAGTGCCCAGCTCCTTCCCGGTCTGTCCCCAAGTGCCATCGAAAATGCTGCGGGCAAAGATGCTGCTGTCCATCCGTCTGTCTCTCCATCCGCTGGGCCGTGGCCAGTCCCTACACCCTCTCAGTAGCCCCCTCGGCCTCCCGGGAGAGCTGCCGCTCCTGTGTCGGGGCGGCCGCCAGGCTCTCTGCCTGCAGCAGCAGGTTGCAGCTGAGGAAGAAGACGGCGAAGGCGACGGTGAGGCAGAGCACGAGGACGATGGCGATTTGGGCAGCCTCGGCCACTCGCAGGTCCCCCCAGGCCCCGGCCTGTGCGCTGGCATTCATCTCCTCCTCCTCCTCCTCCTCCTCCCAGGAGCAGAGTGCGGGTGTGCGGGGCTGTGGTGGGTCAGTGACAGACGGGGAGGGTTTAAGTGATGTCAGGGACCGTCTGAGCCGCCCACATGGCCCCCCCTCACTCTTGCCCAGAAGCTGGATGCTCCCCCCACCCCCAGGCAGGGGAAGCAGCTTTGCCCCCTCCTTGGTGCTGTGGAGGGCTGCAGAGTCCTGCACATAATGGGGACCGCCCTGTACCGTCCCCTGGGCACGCTTGGGGGGTGCCCCACTCGGGATATTGCTCCCAAGGGGGTGGGCAGCACTGACCCAGCCTGGGGATGTCAGCCCCCCGTGTCCCAGTGCCCATGCCTGCCTCTCCCCATGGCACAGGCATGTGGCAGGATCCCCCAGCTCAGCTTTAGCACCCATTTCTCTCCCATCCCATGGACACTGGCCCCAGAGACAGCCCGGACTGGACCAGACTCCACCTGAAAGCAGGAACACTTTATTTTTGCCCCAGAGGAGGCAGGGAGCTCTGCTCCAGGCCCCCCAGGGAAGCAGCTCAGTCACAGAGACACGGGGACACACGGTGACAAGAGACAAGGCTGGTGCTGGCCGTGCCATGCAGAGCTGGAGAGCGGCTGCAGGCAGGGCCAGACGGGGTTCGGATGCCACGTCCCCTCCATGCTGACCCCAGCGTCACTGTGCTGGGCCACCAGCCTCGCAGCTCTCTCCCCGAGGACTCGCAACCCCTCTGCCAACCTGGGAGCCGCCCAGCCAGTTCTCCGAGCCAGGCGAGCGCCCGCAGTGCAAACCAAACCAGCAGCAACCCTCAATTAAAGGCCAGGCCAAGTCCAGCTCCCCACAGAAGCTTTTTGGAGGCAGAGAGGAGAGAACCACGCCAAGACACTGTCCCAAAAGAGCCAGTACGCTGTGCCGGAGAGGTGCCACCACCCGGGGTGAACCTGCCTCGGTGGCACCTGGTTCTACAGAGCCAGAGTGTCCTTAATGAGCCGGCGCATGGTGGTGGTGACTGAGGTGCCCAGGGAGTCCGTGATCTGGTAGGAGATCTTGTACAGGTAGGGCTGCACATCCTTCAGGCTGGTGTCGAAGACGTTGTCCACCTCTGACTGGGTGGGCATCTTGGGCAGGTACTCGTGGCGGTTCATCACCTCCACGATGTTGATGATCTTCTCGCAGAGCTTCTCACCCACCTTCTCCCGGCAGATCTGCCGCTCCTGCTCATTAGCCAGGTTCACCACATTCACCTTGATGGTCCACAGCTCCCAGGGGATGCACTCATCCGAGAAGGGCCAGCGTGACTTCTTCTTCTGGTAGAACTCCAGGGAGATCTGCCCCATCCCGTCGCTGCCTGAGTTGCGCAGCGCGTCCTGCCGAGACAGCACACAGCCCTGCTCAGCTGCGGGTGGGCTGGGTGCCACCTTCCCCCCGCAGGCAAGGACACGGCACAGCCCACGGGTGTTTAAGCTCCCACTTTTGGCCCTGCCGGGTTCCCGTGGGGGTCCCTTACCTTGAACTCCCCAACAGCCTTGTGAAGGGCCCGATCCAGCTCCTCAGAGGAGACACGGACGTAGGCGAAGTCGATGAAGTCGCAGTCCACGTCCTGGGTGCCCACGGTGCCGATGGAGTAGGTGCCCTCCTTCTTGTAGTGGAACTTGCCAGTGCTACGGTGCAGCAGGATGGTGTGGAGCACCGCCAGCATGGCCTCCTCCACCTGCCGACCCTCCACCGACACCTCCAGCACCTCTGCGCGGCAGTTCATGGCAGGAGTGACTGCAGGGGGGGCACGATGATGGGTCCTGCTGGGAAAGAAGGGTGTTGGGGGTTTTACTTGGGCCCCTGCTTGAGTAACAGCCCCTCTACCAACCCCTTTTACCCGCCCCTTGGGGACCCTGCTGTCACAGCATGTGCCCTCCCCATCCCACAGGGGCTCAGGCATCCCGGCCCAGCCCCCTTACACCCCGCAGGGCTCCAGGCGTCCCGCTGTGCCCCCCAACATCCCCCCTCGCAGGGGCCCAGAAGTCCCAGTCCGGGCCGCTCCACACCCCGCTCCCCCTCAAAGACTCTCCCTCGCTCCCCACCCTCCCGACCCCCCTCACCCCGGCTCCCGGCGCCCCGCACCCCGGTCCCGGCCTCTCCGGCCCCCTCACCCCCAGCCCGGCCCCCCGCGGCCCCCCTCACCCTGGCTCCCGACCCCCCGGCCCCCTCACCCCCCGCCCGGCCGCACTCACCGCCCGGGCCCGACCATCTGACCGCGGGGAGGAGGGACGTGGGGCAGCCCACCTACGTAGGGGAGGTCAGGACACACCATCTACGGAAAGGACGTTTTTCCTCAAAAACGTTTTTCCTCAACCTACCCCTCTCTCCGTGAATCTCGCGCTCATCGATGTCGGTCCGAACGGCGGTGCAGCCACGGGAGCGGAATTCCAGCCCCCGCTCCGCGGCTCGCCACCCCCCGCGCCGCCGCCCGCTTGGTTCGTTCCGGGGAGGGGAGCCATAGAGCTGGTCCTCCCGCGGCGCAGAGCGGCCCACTTCCGCATGGCGCTCCACAGCGCACAGCGCGCCCTGGGCTGGAGGCTCCGGGGCGGTACTGCAGGGGTCTGGGGGGTGTCCGGTGACCCCCGGTGACCCCCGCAGTGCCGGGGGGGCACGGCAACAGGGGGCGAGGAGAGAGCACGGGGATGTCCATGGGGACAGGGGCCACAGGATTCGCGCAGGGCCATGGGGCCACAGGGACATGGGGGACACTGCTATGGGGACACGGGAAAAGCAGGGACACGAGGGCATGGGACCACAGCAGCATGGGGGACACGGGGACATAAGGAAAGGAGGGACATGGGGACAAACAGACACAAGGCACACAGGGATATGGGGACACAGGGCACAGGGACACAGGAGACACTGGAGACATGGGAATGGATGGACATGGGGACATGGAGGACACGGGAATGGATGGACATGGGGGACACAGGGATTTGGGGCACCAGTGTCAGGCCACACGCGCCGGTGGTGGGGACGTGTCCCGGTGTAAACAGCAGGGAGGGCTGAGGTGGTGGCGTGTCACCGGGCGGAGGGCCGGGCACGCGCCGTGACACACATGTCTGTGCTGCGGAGCCCTGGGGCAAGCGGTGTGGCCAGCATCAGCCGTGGGGCTATTTTTACCTGGTCCTGCTGGCACCATCGTCCCTGGCCCTCCAGCAGCCCCTGCCAAGGGGACAGAGCAGGGGACAGGGCAGGCAGAGGCCAGTCCTGCACCACAGGGAGGGGACAGGGACCTGACACCCCACTCTGGCCCAGCCAGTGGCCTCAGGATGCCGGAGGCTGCCCTCCCTGGTGGCCTCGGGGTGTGGGTTGGCACCACGATGGACGATGGGACAGCCACTCCTGCCCCACGGCACAGCACAGCTATTCCTGCCCCACAGCATGGCGCGGTTGCTCCTGCCCCACAGCCGGAGCAGAGCTGTGCCATGCCGGTAACCCCCCCACGCCCCCCCATCCCTGCGGCTCTCCCGGCCCCCCAGCCGTGGCCCTGCCGTGCGTCAGTGCTCTCCCCATGGCAGGGGTGGGCGGTGGGGGGGGACAGAGGGGCCCTTGTTGTGCGCGGCCGCAGGGCTCCCCGGGCCCAGCAACTCAATGTGCCCCTTGTTCGGCACCGGCCCTTGGTGTCCCCATTAACATTTGCTCCAGGGCCAGGCTGTCCCCAGCAGGAGGAAGGGGACAAGCCGGGGGACCGTGCCAGCCTGGCATGTCCCCCTCATGCACCAGGACCCTAAGAGCCCTAAGAGCCGGGACGGGGACCCCAAACACTGCGCCTCCCACCCCCCCACACCCCGCCAGGGGATGGCCCTGCTGATGGCCACGTCCCTGGGGACACGGTGGGGGGGCTCGGTCACGCTTCCCGGTTATTTTGGGGAGGATAAATCAGGCGGGCAACAGGTGCGGGGCCGTGGCAGCCGCCGCCAGGGGGTGAGTGACGGTTCAAGGGCAGCGGCGTGGGCAACGTGCGGCTCCGGCACCCCGGCTGTCCCCAACCCCGGCTGTCCCCAACCAACGCTGGTGCTCAGCCATCCCCCGCTTCCAGATCACCATCTATTAAATAGAGATGATATTACCCGGGGGGAGATGCATGAGAGAAACAGCCTCTTTCAGCGGCTCTCAATATACGTACAAGTTTATATACAGAAAAATGGCCAAAACAGAAAAAAAAAAAAAAGAAAAAAGATATAAAGGGGAGGGGGATGAGACTGGGGGGGCGGGGCTGGGCCCCCCCCCCGGTCCCTGCGCCCCCCGGCTCTGTACAGGGTCCGGCCACTCGCTATTTACATCAGGGGTGTTTTTACAGGGGAGAAGGGGGGGCGCCACGGTGGCGATGCCCCCACCGGGGGCACGGTAAAAGGCACCGGGGCTGCTGTGCATCTGCGCCCAGTGAAGGCACATGGGGGGACCTGGATGTCCCCAAGGTATCTGAGGGGGGACCCAGTCATCCCTGGGCGGGGGGGGGGGTTGTCCCAGGTGTCCCTGGAGGGGGATCCCAGGCATCCACGGGGGCGGCAGAAGTTCCTGCCAGGGAATCAGAAGGGCAATGTGTCCATGAAGATCTTGTCGACGATGGGGGGCGGTGGTACCAGGTCCTCCAGCTTCAGGTAGAAGATGCGCTGGAGGCCCTGGGTGCAGAGGCTGCGCAGCTCGGGCAGTTTGCCCAGCAGCTTGGAGAGGCAGCCAGGGCGGCCCGGCTCAGCCCCCGCCGCCGCCACATGGTCCTTCAGGCACCCCACGATGCGGTTCTGCAGCTCCTCCACGCGCTTCGGCTCCTTCAGCCCGTGGCGGTCTAAGGAGGGGGACACATGGAGGCATGAGGCCAGGGTGATGGCTGCGGGGTGGGGGAAGGGGCCAGCGGCACAGTGGGGTCTCACCTGTGATGATGACGAGGGCAGCAAGGCAGGAAAATGAGGGGACGTCGACGCTCATGCGGTGCAGGCTCTGGGAGAACTCGAGGATGGCATCGATCCACTCGCCGAAGCCCCGAACGCACTGCAGGCGGTGCAGCACCACCCCGTTGCAGAAGATGAGTTTCCCTTCCTCTGGCTTGGAGCTGCAGGGACAACCACGTGTCACTCTCCCAGCACGGCCCAGGGCTTTCCTGGGATGCTGCACTGTGCCATGCCGGGGCTCACCGGTATGCCAGGCGCAGGATGAAGAGCTCGAGGAAGGCAGACTCCAGCAACAGGTCCTGGTCCTCCTTGGGCAGCTCAGCAAAGCCCTGGATCTTCTCAGCCCACTTGCGGATGACGTCCATGGAGCCAGTGAGCAGGTCATAAAACTGCTGCACGTCCACCGAATCCTCCTTCTCAAACTGGCACGGTGCTGACTCCTGGAACTGCCGTGGGGAAGGGGTCAGGATCAGGCCCCAGCACGGCCCTGGGGAGGGTTTGGGGTGGTACCGGCCCTACCTTGGAGTAGTCGAGCTTGGTGGTGCTGGGGACGGAGTCAATGTGCGCCCGCACCAAGGAGGTGATGAGGCTGACTGGGGACACGTCCGGTGGTTGCTTGGGCTTGGAGGGCAGCCGGCCCCGTCGCCCCTTCAGGCTGTCAGTCCGGACCACTGTGGCAAGGGACATGCATGCAATGAGCACGTTTGTCCTCAGCGTAGCCAGGTGGGCTGTGGAGCAGGACCCCCCTCCCCTAGGATGAGAACCTGGTACCTTCTTTGACCATGCCGACAGCCAGGCACTTCTGGAAGCGGCAGAACTGGCAGCGGTTCCTCCGCCGCTTGTCCACGGGGCAGTCCTTGTTGGCCAAGCAGATGTACTTGGCATTCTTCTGCACTGTGCGCTGTGGGGGAGAAGGAGCGGCCCGAGCTCAGCCCGGGGCGCCCGGCCGCCAAACAAAAGCCCTTCTGTCCTCCCCTGCCTCCCGCTCCAGCCCAGCATCCGGCTCCGCGTCTGTGGGGAGGGCTCCTGCGGCCACGCTCCCTGCCCTGTCCCTCCCCGGGGTGACCCGCAGCATCCTCCCGCCGCTGCAAAGCATTGTGGGAACATCCCAGCAGCGGCTCCCGGGGGGACCCCTTACCTTGAAGAAGCCCTTGCAGCCCTCACAGGTGCGCACGCCGTAGTGCTGGCAGGAAGCGTTGTCCCCGCACACGGCGCAGCGGCCCTCGCCCGCCCCGGGGCTCCGAGCCTTGGTGGGGGTCAGCGCCGGCCCCTCCAGCACTGGCGAGGTGGGGGCCAGGGGCAGCCCAGCGAAGCCCCCGGGAGAGCCCTGGGCCAGGGTGAAAGCATCTGTGTCCAGCAGCCGTGGGTCCAGATGGGGCGAGAGGCCTGGCTGCCCCTTCAGGGTCCCAGGGGACCCGCTGGGGCTGGGTGCCGGGGGACCAAAGGCAAAATAGGGGGGCTGCGACCCACCGCCCTTGGCTGGCTCAGCCCAGGGCCGCCCGCTGTCATAGTTCGGTGGGGGTGAATATGCCCCGAAGGAGCCGTCCCAGCCTGGTGCCTGGGGCGGCTGGAAGCCCGGTGTGGTGGGCGAGGGGATGGAGCAGGGGCTGCCGTAACAGTCCGAGCCGCTGGAGGAGAGGGTCTCATCCGGCTGCCCACCGAAGGCGCCGGGGTAGCAGCCGTACACCTGGAAGTCCTCCAGCTTGAAGGCGGTGGTGGCGGCGGGCTGGCTGCCGGCCGGCAGCTGGTAGAGGAAGGCGTCGAACTCTCCGGCGTAGCCCTCCATGAAGGTACTGAAGCTGGGGAGGGCGGGGGCCGCCGCCGCCAGGTCTGCTCCAGCCACCTCCATGGGGAAGCGGCCGCCCTCGGGGCTCAGCAGCTCAGCCGGGCAGCGCTCGCAGGGGCCAGCACCCGCCGTGCCGTACTGCGCCTGGATGCAGGGCATCTCTGTGGGGAGAGTGGGGTGTCAGCGGGGACCCCACCACCACCCCCGGCCCCTCCGGAGGATGGAGACGGGGCAAGGACTGCGGGGGCTTCCCCAGGATTCCCCCCCCTCGTGCCAGAACCGGACCCCCCGAGACGCTGGCTGTCCGGTGGCGGCTGCTGCCATCCCCTGGAAAGGTCACGCCGCAGCCAATGGCCGCAAAGGACATTGCCCAAAACGCTGGCTTAGCAAAGCCACCGAAAAGGAAGGAGGGAGGAATGCGGCCGGCGGATTCCCAAGCCCTGGGGCTGGCCGGGGGAAGCCGGAGGCTCGAGGGTCCCACTCCCCCTGGGATCCATTTCAGGGCCTTTTGGAAAAGCAAAGGCAGCGGGACTCGGCAGCTGTAGGGGAAGAGGAGCCCACTCCCTTGGCCCTGCAGCCCCCCAGCCCCACGGCACGGATCCGGCCCCGGTGTAAGACGTAACAGGAGTCCCAGGTCCAGCTGAAAGCCAAGCCAGGAGTCACCCTGATGGCAAGATGATAATGTAATTCATCTCGCAGACCTTTAAAGGTCACGCCGCTCCTGGCCCCCGGCCGCCACAGCCCCGGCATGGCACCACTGCCAGCTCTCCCGCTGGCCCCCGGCTTCCCCCGGCCAAGTCCGGGCAGCTTGGCCCAGGAAAGCCGATGCCCAGAAAGCCGATACCCGCCCAGGGAGCCGGGTTTAAAAATACCCAGCGTGGGTCTCCAGCCTTGGCTCCTGCAGGGTGGCACCGGCCCTCAGCCCACTCCTGGTGCCCCGGTGGGATTTGTGCCCGTCCAGGGCTGCGCTGGGCTCAGAGGGTGGGTTCAGAATCATAGAATCATTTAGGTTGGAAGGGACCTTTAAGATCATCTAGTCCAACCATCAACCTAACTCTGACAAAAAAAACCATCACTAAACCATCGCTAAACCATGTCCCCCCATGTCCCCCATGTTCAGAGGGGACGATGACCCTCTGGTTGCCTCCTGTCCCTGTATATGGCCCAGGGGGCATGAGGCCGTGCTGGGGACATGGCAGCAGAGAACACCAGCTCTGCCGGCAGCAGCTTTCCTCGCCGGCATGCAAATCCCGGCTGCAAATTGCCCTCTGGGCTATGCAAAGCCTTGACCCGTCCTGTGGTCCCGGCACAGGTTTGTCTGGCAGCAGCGGGCAGCGCCCAGCACTGTCGCCGCTTCCTTATTCAAATCCTTTTGCCCTTGCCCACTTGCTGGTGGTGTTCCGGGTCCCCCCTGCCATAAACCACCCCTGGGGGGACCGGGCACAATTCCCGTGGCCGCCCCCGCACTGCCCATGGGCAGTAATTGCAGATTCCTCATTTTGGGAGTGCAGGCAGCTGCCTGTGCCCAGGTCTGGAGGCTGATGCCCATGCGGGCTGGTGGCAGCCCCTGGCACCGGGCCCCGTGCCGTGGGCGGGCGAGAGCAGCCGGCAGCATTGGGGGGAGGGTAATGCTGCCCACCTCCATGCCGGCACCTGCTGCCCTGCCCTGCCAAAACGCAGCCGCTGCCAGGCCCTGTGTGGGCAGCAGGGGGTTTGCCCGCTCTTTCCTGACTGCACGGCAACGGCTGTGCCCCCGCTGCTGCCGGCACTTCCCTCCCTGCCTGCTCCAGCTCCGCAGCCGCTCTGCTCGGGACCCCGGGGGGCGATGGCCCGTTTGGGTTGGTTCTGCCCCGCCCCAGTCCCCGGTGGTCGGGGCTCTCCCCAGCTGCAGCCCGGGTCCCGATGGGGCGACCGGCTCAGTCCCGGCTCCGCAGCCCAGCACCGGCCGGGTGCAGCCCCGAGAAACAGCTCCTCCCGGAGCCCGGCATCGGGGTCGCCCCGGGACCCTTCACTCCACTGGCCTACGCGGTGCCCGTCCCCTCCCCGGTTCTCTCCGGTGCCGCCGGGCAGCCCCGAGGGCTAACCCCGCACGGTGCACACCGCCCGGTCCCTTCCGCCGGGACCCCCGACTCTCCTCGGTGGCACGGGGGCTCGCCGGGACAACCGGCCCCGCGCATCTTGCAGGACGCACACCGTCCCGAGCCCCCGGTGTCACCGGGAGATCCCAATCGACTCTTCCCGGTGCTACCCGGGACGTACAACCCCAGCTCTCCCCGGTACCGCCCGGGATACCCGAACCGGCTCTCCCCGGCTCCAGCCGGACGTCCGATCCCCTGTACCTTGCAGGACGCCCGCCGCCACTCGCTCCCGGTGTCGCCGGGACACCTGAACCGACTCGCCCCGGTGCCACCCGGGACTCCCGACCCCGTGCAACTCCGGGGGCTCGCACCCGCCTTCCCCGGTGCCACCCGGGACACCCTAACCGGCTCCCCCCGGCACCACCGGGACACCCGAATCGACTCCTCCCGCTGTCACCGGGCCACCCCACCGGGCTCGCCCCGCTGCCACCCGGGACACCCGACCCCGTGCCGCTCCCGGTGCGCGCAACGCCGGGACATCCCGCCCCCGTTTGCCCCTCGCCCGCTCCCCGCGTCCCGCTGCCGCCCATACCCGGGTGCCGGCGCGGCCGGTGCTCGGTCCCCGCTCCGGTCCTCGCTCCGCCAGGCTCCGGCCCCGCCACTACTTTCTCTTAAGCGCTCGGTGACGCGCGGGGCGGCGCGCGGGCCGGTGACGCACGGCGGCGCCGTAGAAGGCGCGGGGGGGCGGTTCCGGCGGGGGCGCGGCCGTGACGCACGCGGGGTTCCATTGACGCAACCGCGGCGCCCGCGCTAAAAATACCCGCGCGGCCCCGGCTAAAAATAGCGCGGGCGCCCCCCGCTCTTCCCCCTTCCCCCCCCCCCCCCCCCCCCCCCCCCCCCCCCCCCCCCCCCCCCCCCCCCTCCTCGGGGCTCCCGGGGCCGCCGGCGGGAGCGAGGGCCGGGAGGGAGGGAGGCCCCGGTGGCGGCACCGGGAGGAGCGGCGAGCCCGGCCCTGGGGACCTCCGGGGGCCGGGATCCCCGGTGTCCCCTCGCTGCTGCCGTGCCCCAGTGCCCGTACCTCCGGTGCCGTTACAGCCGGCGCCCCCTCGGTGCCGGTATCTCCGGTGCCCCCACCGCCGGTGCCCTCTCGGTGCGGGTATCGCCGGTGCCGTTATCCCCGCCGTCCCCTCGGTGCGGGTACCGGCGGTGCCCCCATCCCCGGTGTCCCCTCGGTGCCCATATCTCTGGTACCGTCATCCCCGGTGTCCCCTCGATGCCGCTATCCCCGGTGCCCCCATCCCCTGTTCCCCCTCGGTGCTAGCATCCCTAGACCCCCCCATCCCCGGTGCTGGTATCCTCGGTGCTCTCCCGTATCCCCGGTTCCGCAATGCCGGCATCTTAGGTGCTCAGCGCCCCCGGTATCCCCGCTCTCCTCCCGCTCGGTGCCCGGGTGCGGGATATTCGGGGTCCCGTCCCCCCCCCCACCGCCCGCACCCCGCGGGTAGACCCTGGCCGGGGCGATGGAAAGAGCGGCAGCCGCTGGCGGGCGCCCAGCGCCGGGAACGGCGCCCGCGGGCTGGAAAGATGAGCTCAGCCCGTGAGGGGCCGGCGGGAGGGCGAGGGATGGGCGGGGAGGGACCCGGTACCCTCCGGTACCCGCTCCCGGAGGCGAATCGAAGGTTCTTGGGGACCCAGCCTCGTCGTCCGAGGCGGGAGAACCCCGTTAGTGCCATCCCCCGTAAGTGTCACTCTCGTTAATGCCACCAGCAATGCCACCCCCGTTAGTGACAGCCCTTTGCAACGCCGCCAGCGATGTCGCCAGCGATGTCCCCTCCGTTTGCGCCACCCCCGTTAATGTTACCAGCAACGTCCCCCCCCGTTAGCGCCACCTCGTTTGTGCCACCAGCCTTCGGTAATGCCACCCCCGCTAGTGCCAGCCCTTTGCAGCGTCACAGGGGGTGCCACCAGCAATGTCTCCCCCGGTATTGCCACCCCCGTTAGTCCCTCTCCCTTAGTGCCCGTGTCGGGCACCGGCCCATCGCCGGGGCGTCGGGGCGGCTCGGCGGGGTCGGGCCCGGGGAGGAGCTGGCGGGACCCTGCCCGGCGTCAAGGGAGCCCCCCCCCGGCCCCGGCGAGGAGCGGCGAGGGGGGAAGCCCGGCCCCGGCGGGGACCGGGAGGGACACGGTGCCGGGAACCGGGGGCCGTCGCCGCCTCCTCCCGCCGCCCGTTGCCTCGCCGCGGCCCCGGCCGCTGCCGCCGCGCAGCCCCGCGCGCCGCCCGCCCGCCCCACCGGGGACCCCATGACGTCACACCTGGCCGCTGACGTCCCCGGGATCCCGCGGCATCACCGGGGCCGCCCCCGCGGGGATCTCCCGCGACCTGCCGGGACCCGCCGCCGTCCCTGCACCCCACCAGTGGTGTCGCCGGTACCGGGGCATGGACCGGGGCTGCAACCGGTGCAAACCGGGAGCTGGTGTTGGGCCCGGCTGGTGCTGGTCCCATGCAAATGGGGGGGCACAGCCGGTGCAAGCCCGGGGCTATGGCCAGGACCCCCCAGGACAGGGACAGCCCGGGGGGTCTGAAGCCAGCGGGGTCACACAGTGTGGCTGGCCATAGGCCCCTCGCACTCCTGGCTTGGTGGCCAAGCTGGTGGTGGCAGTGATGGTGGCAGGAGGGTGACACTGGCGGCCCCCGCACCTGGGATTAGCTGTACCCCGACTTCGGGGGAGGAAATCCGAGATTGTCACCCTGGCAAGGCCATGGGGACGTGCAGGGGGAGCCCTGGCTTGTGCCAGCCCTGGGGCACCAGATCCACCTCTACGTCCTGATGAGGACATGGGGACATGGTGGCCACCAGCCATCCCTTCCCGCTGCCCTCGGGACCTGTGTGGCTGGGGTTGGGGTGGATGTCGGGGGATCGCAGGGTGCCCACGAGCTGGGTGGGTGTCAGGGGATCGCAGGGTGCCCACGGCTGGTGCCAGCTCCCCGCCCCTGGCCTATATTTGTTGGTAATGACAGGCTGCTGCGGGGTGTTCCTGGGCCGTACCCCACATCTGCGGCTCTGCTGGTGCTGCCCGTCTCAGCCGGTGCCACGCGTGACCCAGTGTCCAGCCCCAGGCACATGCAGCACCAGGCTGGGGCTAAAAAAAGCTCTGCGTGGGGTGGCAGCTGCCGCGGAGGGGGGTGTCCCGTGATGAGGACAGGGTGCCCCGACACTGGCAGCGTGCGGGCGGGCGCCGTGAGCGTGGCCCTGGGAGCCAGACCATAAATGTCCAAGTGCGGAGCCATTCTGGAACGGGGACAAGGCAGGAGAGCGGTGGGGAGCTGGCGTGCACACCCCTGCCCCACGCACACGTGTGCACACACAGCCCACTGCAGTACAGCGCAGCCCCCTACACCCCCAAACCCTCCTGAGGTCCTGGGGGGCTGAGCCATGGCCTGGCTGTGGGGTGCAGGAGCTCAGAGCTGGGGGTCTCCAGGGCTCCCTGAACACACAATGGGCACAAGTCAGAGGGGAAACTGAGGCACAGAGCCCACAGCAGAGGGCTCTCAGTCCTCGCACAGCACGCTTGTGCAAGGAAAAACTTGTGCAAGGCAAAACTTGTGCAAGGCCACCCCCTTGGGTGCTCACTGCAGTAGCCGGGGGAGGGGGGAACTCTGTGTCCCCCGAGGCCTCTGGATACTCCCCCTGGTTGGAGGACAGGCCTCAGGAGCAACAGGGCAGGGGGAGACCCCAGTGCCTGTCCCGCTCCCCGCAGACACCCCGTCCCCGCGGGCGGAAGGGCTCGGGGTGGGAGCAGCTTCCTGCCCGGCTGCCGGAGGAAACGGGGCAGGAAGGGCCTGGCCGGGGCCCCACAGCGCTGGGACATGGCCCACGGCACTGAGGGCTGTGGGGGGACAGGGGGGGTCCCCAGGAGCCCACCCAAGGTGACACCAGTCACCCCGAGGCCTTTCTGCCTGGAGTGTGGCCAGCCAGGGGGAGGGCAGAGGGGGCTGCAGCCCCACAGGACCCCCTGAGGGAGATGTCCCCACTCACCAGCCAGCCTGTCCCCGTCCCCACGGGGCTCTGTCCCCCCCCCCAGTCACAGCCACACTCCACTGCAAAAAGTCTCTGTATTGGTGAACGCTGAGTGTGCCAGCGCGGTACAAAAGCCCCCAGGGGAGGGGGATGCAGGGCCCCCGCTGTGCCCTCCCAGCGAGGAGGACACCGATTCCTGAGATGAGCGGTGGCTTCACGAGCCTCCTTGGGGAGTGTCCCCACGTCTGTCCCTCGGTGCCGTGACCCTCATGGCCTTGCGGGGGGGACGACAAGCTGGGACCCCCGGGACTGACCCCGAGCTACTTCCAGCAGCCC
The DNA here is from genome assembly GCA_003697955.1 of Calidris pygmaea. Lineage (NCBI taxonomy): Eukaryota > Metazoa > Chordata > Aves > Charadriiformes > Scolopacidae > Calidris > Calidris pygmaea. The sequence goes on from QJSC01009557.1 coordinate 163,061, forward strand.
CCAGGGAGGGAGGGGGGGCACGCGGCCCCTTGCAATAAATAAATAAATAGGCCTGGGGGCCCCGGCGGTGCCCACAGCTAGAGGTGACTCTCCTCCTCCTCCAGCGCCCGGTTCAACCCTGGGATGAACTTGAGCAGCCGCCGGCGGAAGCTACTGTGCCGGCCCTTGCGGGGCACGGCCGCCCCCTCCCCGGTATCCCCGGCCCGGGCCCACAACCGTCCCACTGCCCCCGGACCCCCCCCGCACTTGAGGCTGGCACTGCGGGTCAGGGCCGGCCGGGGCCGCGGCGGGGGGGGTACGGGACCCCCGCTGTCCTTGTCCCCATCCTTGTGGCCATCCTTGTCACCATCCAGCGAGTCCGTGGAGGCGAAGAGGCAGGTCTGGTAGAGGGAGTCGTCGCTGCCACAGGCGCTGGGGTGGGGGGAGCCACCGGGCAGCCCCCCCTCACCCTGCAGGCACCAGCGGATGGACTCCAGTGTGTCGTAGATGCTGGGGTCCTTGGCCACTACACCTGATGGGGGACACGGGGGGTGGTGGGAGGGGTTTGAGGGGGGACCGGGGGGTGCCCCACAGCTTCCTCCTGTCCCCCCCCCAGCCCCCACTCACCCCGCACCAGCCGCTGCTCCTGCACCATCAGTGAACGGTACTCCCCCCACTTCTCGTAGAGCGTTTGCTGTGGGGAAGTGGAGGTGGGGTGAGAACCCTGTGGGGGGGGGTCCCCAACCCCCCCTCCCTATCCCTCCTCCCCAGTACTCCTCTCTCACTTTCAGGTACTGCAGCCGGGCCTCCAGCTCGGCCCTCCGGATGGATGTCCCATAGAGTGTGTCGAGCCTGTGGGGCAGCAGCCGTCACTCTGGGGGCCAGGGGCCATCTGGGACCCCCCCCCCCGCATCACCCCAGCTCACCGGAGCATGTTGCCCGAGCTCTTGATGATCTCCACGATCTCGCGGTGCCGGACGCCCTCCACATTTAGTCCGTTCACCCCCGTGATCGTGTCCCCTACAGTGTGTGTGGGGGAACACAGGCTCAGGGCTGCCGGTCTCCGCTGCTGGGGCCCTCCCCAGCCCCCCCGGGGATGCTCTCACCGGCCTTGAGTCCTGCTGCCTCAGCCGGGCTCCCGCCGTGGACCCGGCACACGAAGGTGAACATCTCCACGCTGTTCCTGTCCTGGTGGTGCAGCCCGTAGGTCTGAAACAGGGGTGCCGGTGAGGGGCGCCGGGGGGGGGACTCCCTGATCCCTGGCATGCCCCCCAGGCAGCAGCCTCAAGGTGGCAATCGCCGTATTTAATTGCTGCCGGGTGATGTGGGGCAGCAGCCTGGCCCTGGCCGGGGGGGGAGGGGTGTCTCGCCTCAGATGGCTGAGCCCCAACGGGGGCCCCCCCGGCCGCCCCCGCCATGACGGCCGGGGGTGGCTTCGGTAACCAGGCAGCTTCGTCAGTGCTAAAAATAAACCCTGGCTCAGAGACAATTCAAAAATACCCTCGATGCAAAGCAAGGTGCGGGCTGGAGGGGTGGGGAATGTGGCACGGCATGGCACCCACCTGGATCTCGAAGCCGAAGGTCTCTTCTGCCTTCTTCTCCAGCGTCACGACCCTCCTGGGGGACATGGGGATGAGGGACAGGGCAGACCCCCCGGCATCCCCCACCCCAACTCGCCCCCGAGACTTTGGGCACTTCTCCAGCAAAACGTGGCTTCGGGGGCTGGGTTTTCCCCATGGTGGGCAGGACCCCAAGGACAGCACTCCCCTCCCCAGGACGGGACCCCTAACCCTTGGCCGGAGCCCTGCAGCCTGGCCCATGGATCCCCAGGGGGCCTGGGGGTGTCAGGGCCCCCCAGGGAGCTGTTTCCCCGTCACTGCTCTCACCTGCCTCATTTTCCTCCATAAAATCCACCCCCCACCCCCCCCCCACATTTCTAACACCCTGGGGTGTCCAGAGCAGAGCAATGTCCCAGGGCCAAGCCCCAACCCACTGGGACACCCACCCCAGCCCCGCTCCTTTGTGTCCCCCCCCCGCATCCTGGAGCCCCCCCCCCTACCTGTGCTCCTCCGGGGACTGGCTTGGGGATGCCCACCTGAGCCCCACACCCTGCAGCGGAGGGAGAGCCGTCAGGAGGGGACACCATTCCGAGGCACGTGCCCCTGCCTCCCCCTCCAGGGACAGCCAAAACGGGGCATCCCACCAGGACCCCACCAAAGCCTCAGGGAGCACCGTGCCAAGCCGGCACCAAACCAGCACCCGGCTGCACCCACCACCCCGCGCCCCCCCAGCCAGCCGGGCATAACAAGGCTTTTCTTGGTGCTCAAAGCCACCCTCACATCTGCTCCGCGCTCGCCCCACGCTTTGACGTCACCCCGTGCCGCACCCCACCCCACGCCGCGCTCCGGGGGGCCCTCGGGCACAGAGGGGCCCTGTTGTGGTCACAAAGTCAGGTTTTTTCATGCAAAATTCCCCCCCCCCCCGGCCCAGACAATGTCCCCGTTGTGGAGGATGCGGAGGCGTGGGCGGGCAGAGGGATCGCTGGGCACGGCAGGACCCTCGCCACGGGGCAGGAGGTGACAGGGCTGTCCCCAGATGCCCCTCTGTGGCTGCCGGGCTCCGGCAGCCCTGGCGCGTTGCGGCCAGCGTCATGGAGAGCTGTGCCTCAAGAGCAGCACGTGGCCCATCTTGGTGGCAGTTGGGTGCCACCGGCTCCCCATGCTCCGTGCCACGTGGGTGTCACCAGCCCCGCAGGTGCTACCAGCCCTGTGGCTGGCCGTCCTGAACGCAGACGGCAGGCATTTAAATGTGAAACCACCAGAATCGGACACGTTCACCAACAGGGAAAGTTGCCGCCTGTCACATCAGGCCCCCATGTCACCCCAGCAACGGGGAGGTGACGCGGGACGTCCCAGCCCCCTCCAGGGATGTCTCTGGCGGTGGCCTCGGCCAGCGAGCAGAAGCTAGGCCCTGCACGTGACCCGGCCTGCGCCAGCGTGGCCGCGAGAGCCACTTCTGCTCCGGATGTCGGCTCTGCTCTCGCTTCCCTCCCTGAGGCTCAGGAAGTGCCGCGGGACCAGGGGGAGCGTCGGGGCGGTGACAGCCCCGGCACCAACAGAGAGAGGCTTTCCCTGGGACACGGTGGTGGCTGGTCCCTTGTCCCACCAGACCCCATGACACTTGTGCTCCATCCCCCTGCCCTCCCCACAGAGCAGAGCCCTGGGGGCTGCAGGGACACGCCGGTCTTGGTGACATGGCCACATACACCAGGGTGGGGACCCGTCCCTGTGCCCCAAAGGCTGCAGACAGGACGTGGGGAGGAGCCGGTGCAGGACATAGGGCTTTGGGGGGGGAGAGGGGGGGGAAACACTGGGGCGGGGTGAGGGCACAGGGAAGATACTGGGACAGGACATGACACTTGTGGGGACAGCACTGGAGTGGGATGGGGGCACACTGGGAAGATGCTGGGGCAGGACAAGATGGGTGTGTGTGTGTGTGTGTATCTCTACCAGAGCAGGGCCGGGCCAGCGGGGCAGGATGGGGACACGGGGAAGAGGTTGGGGGGGCGGGGAGGGGGCGCCGGGGCAGGACCAGGCCAGTGGGGCAGGAGGGGGACACGGAGAAAGGGTTGGGGGTGTGGGCAGCGAGGCAGGACAAGAGCCCAGGAGAAGCCGCCGGGGCAGCCCTGCAGGGTGCAGCCACCGGTGGCCGCTCGGGACGGGGCCACCCTACACGCCCGTTTCCTCCCCCCGTCCCAGCCCGGTGCCGGTAGCGGCGCTGGGTCCCGGCGCGCAGGGTGGTGGTGGGGGGGGGGAGCGGGCAGCCCTACCTTGCGCACCCGAGGCAGGGTGCCGCCGGCAGCCGCCAGCACCCGGTAGAGCTCAGCGGGTCCCGGTCGCTCCGGGGCCGGGGCCGCCGCCGCCGCCGCATCCTCCTCCCGCGGCCGGAGCCGCCGCAGCCGCCGCAGGGTCATGGCCGGGCCGCCCCGCCCCGCGCGCCGCTATATCAGCCCGCGGGGGGCGGGGCCAGAGACAGACACGCCCCCTCCGGGGTGACCACGCCCCGTCATGCTCGAAACCACGCCTCCTTCTGGCGCTAGGCCCCGCCCCAGGGCCGGCGGGGGGGCGCCGCGGGGAACAGCGGGGGGGGGGGGGGTGTCACCGCCCCGGGGGTCCCCTCGGAGGGGACAGTGGGACAGGGTGGGGGGTGTCAGGGGCGTCACCACAGGGTGCCACTGCCCCGGGGACTGTCTTGGGGGTGATAACGGACCAGCGCGGGGCAGGGAGGGGATGAGGGGTGTCACCGCGGGGTGTCACCGCGCCGGGGATCACCTTGGGGGTGATAACGGAGCAGGGCGTGGGGGTCAGGGGTGTCACCGCCCCGGGGAGCACCTGGGGGAACGATAGGTCCCAGCACCGGAGCCTGACCCGGGCTGTGTCACCCCCCAGGATGCCACCTGCCACCAAAGCCACATTCGGGGTTCAACCCAAGGCGGGACTGGGGGCACCCGCAGCCCCGGGCCGAACCTCCGGCGTCGGGGACGGGAGGGTTTCAACCGATCCCACCGGAGCTTTGCCGGTGCCGGGGACACGGAGGGAAGAACAATTCCCGGAGGCACGAAGGGGACACGGCTCCGGGCAGCCCCTCGCGCCACACCCGGAGGTGGCAGGAATTTTCCAGCTGAAATTAAGGGGTTTGCCCAAGTGTTTATTTAAAATTTGCCAGGAAAAGAAAAAAAATCAGTTTCAACAGTGCGGGGGGGCGTTCCAGCCCGGCCCCCCCCCCCCCTCCCCGGGGCACCGTGAGGCTCCCGGAGCCGAGCTCGGGAAAGGCCAGGACGGAGCTCCCTGCGCCGTGACCTTCACCGGGGAGCAGGGAGGAACATCCCAGGCTGCTCCCAACACCTTGCTGCCCAGGTAAGGACTCGGCCAAAGCCCTCCCAGCCCCGTTTCCCCATCACATTTCCTAAAAGAGGAATATAAAAGACAGTTTTTGTCTCATCCTCTCGCCTCACGTGCCGCCTGGGTTTCCAGGCCGTGGTGGGAGCCTGCAGGGCCGCAGCAGGAGCTGCAGACAAAGCCAGGAGCACGGGAGGACGAGCCCAGATGGCAGTTCCCCCTCCCCTCCATCCCCCCGCCACGTCTGACCCCGGGGGGGGACCCCGGATTCCCCCCTTGATCCGCTCACCAACATGTTCGTTCATGGGAGGCTCTAATTAGGGAGAATTAGTGGGGGCAACTTTGCACAGCACTGAGCAAACGGGATTTTATCCGGCTGCCGGGCAGTTTGGACTGAAATTTATCCTTCTTTGAGGCTGTGGCTCTGTGTGGAGAGCGGGGGGACGCTGCGGGGATGGGGACACTGGGGGGACTCGCTCCCCAGACCCTGTCCTGCCCCAGTGACCGACCCGCCGAGGCCGGGGGGGACCTGATTTCAGCTGCTCATCCCTGCATGGGCTGGAAATCCCTCTGCTGCATCCTCTCCTCCCCTCTGCTGTGATCAGCACGTCTCAAGTGCACCAGCCCCACTAATAAGGGGAATATTCAACATTAAGATTTGCTGATTGGGATTCCCGGGGAGATTATTTCAGTGAACAAGTCCCCCCCTCCCGGCCCCGACACTTCTCTGGGGGCTGGGGGGAGCATAAGCTTGGCCTGACCTCGCAGGAAATGGCAAGAGAGTCCAACACCTTACATGAATAAAACAAACTTTTAATAATGTACAGCAGAAATCGACAGCCTTGTTTTATATTAAACAAAAGATTTCCTATATTACATTGTATTTACATTTGCATACTGAAGAGGTAAAGTGTCTAAGTGGCTATTTTACAGTCCATTTCTAATAAAATATACAAAACAAAACAAAAGGGTCAGATAAGTACCAAGAGATCTGTTTCTGAAGCCAGCGTACCACGGGTCCACCCTGCGCCACAGACGAGAAGCACAAGCTCCGTACCTGCCTCTCCCCAGCACCACCAGCCCTCCGGCACCCCACATCCCCTTCTCCTCGGCCCCGGTTGCGGTGGTGGCATCTTCTCCTCAACTGCCCGTACTGGGACATTTTCCCCGGCTGCTGCCACCACCTCTTTCGGAGCTGGGCACGTTCCTATGTTTGCTACCCCTCAGCTGCGTGAGCACTGCCCCTCCCGGCACGGCTTTGCGTGAAAAGTGCTGTATAAATGCTACATAGTCAGCGTTCCTGTCGCCGGTCCACCGTGGTTTTGACCGCCTGGTGGTGGCATCTCTCTACAAACGAGTCTTCTCTCTTGTAGGGGGGTTCCCTGTCCTCCTGCCCTCGCCCCTGGGGACCCTCTCCGGCCCGAACCGCTGTTTGGTTTAGCGCTGAGGCAGATGCATGTGTGGCTACAGTTGGAGGGTGGGGGGAGCGAGTCAGTGCAAGTCACGCAGCTGATTTAGTGCCCTCGAGAAGATCCTGCGCCGTTAACGGGGACGGGAGACTCGTACTGGGAAACGAGAGCCCGTGGCGCCGGCAGGGGAGCGGGCGGCAGACGTACCTACCGGCATGGGGGGGCTTTCCTATGGCAGTTTATGTCACAGTCGCTAAGACTTTGTCCCCAACCCAGCAGGGTCCTGTTAGAGCAGCTGAAGAGTCTGTAGCGCGAAGCGCCCACCACCTTGGTTTCTAAACGCAGAAGGGTTTGGTTAAGGGAGATACGGTTCCGCGGACACATGGGAACCTCGGCCTGAGATCCGAGGCCGGACAAACCGGGAAGGGAAGGGAAAGCTGGACACTGAGGACACATACACGGCTCCCACCACGGCTCCGCACCACCTGGCCCCAAACTCCACGAGGAGGAGGCAAAACGACTCCAAACACGAGGCAAAACACACTCCTCACTTTACACAACGTCACAGACAACTGGGGAGTCTTGGGGAGGACGGACACACGGACGGATACACAGACAGCAAGAACAGAGTGTTCCAAAAAACAAAAGTTAACCCCGGTGGCCGGAGCAGAGATGAAACCTCCCCTTACAGAGCAGGCGCAAGGTTTGAGTAGAAACAGTTCCAGTGTAAATCGAGCTGTGTGCAATTGGGTTCTTTTTTTCTCTTTTTTTTTTTTTTTTTTTTTGCAGTGATTTCTTTACAAACAAACAGGTCAAGAGGTAATAATTATAGATTGGTTTTCTTCTCTTATAAAGAATTAACAATATTAAAAAAAGTTAAAATCCAGACCCTCCCATGAAATAATTATAATAATAATAATAATAATAATTAAAAAAAATAATCAAAACCACTCCAGTTAAAATTTATGGCTTCAGAGTTCTATACCATAGATACTGACCTAACCACCAAACAACCGGCACTTCCCAGATTGCCTTTAACGCTGCCATCAGCATGACAGACCCCGGCCTCAGCTACTGCAGACAACAGTCAAACCAACCCGGCTTCACCCTGATCTGGCATTTCATCGAAAGAAAATTCATGCAGTTCCCCCCACCCCACAAGTTATACACAGCCACTTCCAGATTATAAGATATTTATATACGTGTATTAAAAAAAAGATGGATTTCCAAACCTGCACCCCACTGTCGGACCCTGCTGGGCACCGAGTGCCTCTCGGGAGGTGCAGAGCAGCCCCCGGCCCCCAGCGCGGCCCCGAGGGTGCCTGGATGGTGGACTTGGGAATCGCATTCCTGCAGTTCCCCACGGCCCAGCCTCCTTCCAGCCAGGCAGTGCCTGCTCTACCTCCAACACCCAGCTCAGCTCCAGGGACATCTCCTCTCTCTTTCCACCCTACCAAGAATTACAAACCCCGGGAGCTTGAGACAACAAAAACACCCTGGATTCCAGGAGTGAAGTCAGTTCCTCATTTGTTTTGTCTTTAAAAAAAAAAAGGGAGGGGGTGGCAGTGAGGCAACCTGATGGGAAATTCCTGCAGCCGGCGTAGCAACAGCGAGGCCACAGCACCCATCGCAGAGCTAAGGATCTGGTTTTAAGCAGCCTGTCCAAGCCAGACAATGCTCACGACTCGACAAGGAGAGCACCAGCGCGCACAGCTCAAAAAAAGGACACTCTAGATTTGCACATGCACAGAAAGCACGAACAGAGATGAGCCACCCTACGGGCAGACACTGCACATCGAGGGAAGGAGATGAACAGGCACGGGGGACACGCGCACCTCGCGCATGCATACACCACTGCACACACTGACAGCCAGTCAGAGTTCTGGGCTTTGACTTCGGATTTTTCAAGCTTAAGAAAAAGGAGGGAAACGGTTTTGTGAAGCTGATAAACTGTTCAGGCTCAGCCTCTCAGAAGGGAGCACCATTTGTTTTGCAAATGCTTTTTCTGCATGAACGTGCCAGTCCCTGGAAAAATCCTCAGAGTACGGCAAGAAAACCTTCCCTTTCCCTTCCCACTCCCAGCACCTCACACCCCGGCCTCAACCGCGGCCAAGGGGTGCGCCGCGCGCTGAACTTTACAGGGATTTCCATTAAAGAGACAAGAATTACGATCATGGCTGAGATCCCTCAGGTTAAAGTCCCTCTCGAGTCTTCACACTGTCAGGAGGTGATCATAAAAGGTTTCTGATTGTTTCATACCCAAGCAGGGCAAAGAGCTATTCAATAGGCTCTGTCACCCCACCGAGCAGCCTGTAGGTCATGCTGTCTGGTTGGTAGCAGTAGATTGGGCAGAAACACGAGGTAGGCCTCCGTCACACGTCTACTCTAGCATGGCAACTTTTGTGCAGTTTCCTCCTGCTGGGGCTCAGAACTTAGATTTTCACATCTTCCTGGACACTGAGCTGTGAGAGGGTTTTCTTAATGCGGAGGGCAGTGAGTCGAGCCGCTCCGTTGGCGTACCAGCACTCCCGCATCATCTTACCCATCACCCGCAGCGCCTAGGCAAGAAACAACGGCAAGTGTCAGAGCTCTCCTCCTCCCTGACCCCACATTGCTCTGCCAGGCTGCTGCTGCCTGGCTGGACACGGCTACAGCCTCCACACCTCCTGAAGCTGGAGCTCAACCTACAGTACTGCTCTGGTTTGAGCGACACAGGACTAACTTTTCTTCTAATGCCTGGGAAAACTGCACTTCCAGAAGACCCTGGTGTCTGAACTGGTGAAAATATTTACTTTTTTGCCAGCTCTGGGGTGTGGGTTTCAAGGTCTCAGTGTTTCTGAGGTGTGGGGATGAGGAGGAGCGAGACCAGGCACCTGCCCCAAGCTGCCAACAGGGTTATTTCATACCATGAATGGCACATTCCATAGAAATTTGAAAGTTTGCTGAGGACTTCCCTCTTTCTCTCTCTCTCCCTTGGTGGCTGCCACCCCGAGAACTCCTTGACCCAGTGCCCGAGCCCTTCCCTTCCTCCCGAAGCCCCAGCGCTCGCAGGGTCCCAGAGTGTCTGTCCCTGGGTGGGGCAGGGGGGGAGAGGTTCAGCTTCCTGTGATAGAATGGGCTGGGGATGGTCCTTGGCTATTTTATATTGGTATTGGGATCAATATTGGTTCTTTAGTGTTATTAATGTTTATTAATAAATCTTCTTCTATTAAACCTGTTTATATTCCAACCCTCAGGTTTCCTTGCTTTTCCCAATTCTCCTTCCCGGGCGTGGAGGGGTCATCGGGTGAGAGAATAATTGTATAAGCAACAACAAATTGTTGTGGGTTTCTCAAACTGTAACAAATACTTACGCTTTACTCACCTTATTGAGGGGAAAGGGGATGTGAAGACGAAAGCAGACCTTACCTCATAGCTTTGCCACCAGTTCGGGATATTAGGCCGTAATTTCTGATCACATACGACCTTCCGCATCTCCTCAATAGAAGGATCAGAGGGTACCAGGTCGTAGTACGGAAGCTGATACTCTTCGTGGATACCTGAAAGGCAGAGAAGGGAAATGCGGTTCTTGGGAGAAGGGATCATCACCGCAGCGCTCGCTGAAGGCAGACGGATGCTGCTCGGGACTCCATGACTCATTGCTGAGATGCGTCAACACTTTGCAGTTATTTAGAACAGAAATGAAGAGTCTGGGATTTGAGTTTAGAAGAAAAATGCAGGGAAATAAAATGCAGCTGCCCAAACTGGAACGGAGTCAGCATGCTGCGATCAACACCTCCCAGCAGAGGCAGGGCCACCAAATCTCAACGAGTCGAAGGCAGGACTGTCACATGCACTGCAGTGCTGCGCATCTGCCTGCAGCTGGACATCCTGAGATGCACATTTACACCAATTTGGAGGAAGAAAGTCACCCACCAAATCGACACCACCGCTTCCTTAAAATCCATCCAAAGGACCACCAGCCACCAGTCAGAGCATTAACCCCCAACCTCCCCACATGGGCCAGTCTAACAGCAGTTGTGGGTCACTTCTGTTAACTCCCTCAGTAGCAACACATCTCCTCCCGCAGCCTCTCCAGGCTGCCCTCACTGAATTTCACTGAATTTTTAGAGTTGGAAGGGACCATAGAGATCAGCTAGTCCAACTCCCCTGCTGAAGCAGGATTGCCTAGAGCATGTTACTCAGGACTGCATCCAGGCGGGTCTTGAAAATCTCCAAAGAAGGGGACTCCACAACCTCCCTGGGCAGCCTGTTCCAGGGCTCTGGCACCCTCACTGTGAAGAAGTTTTTTCTCCTATTTGAGTGGAACCTCTTATGTTCCAACTTGTGTCCCTTGCCCCTCATCCTCTCACTGGCAACCACTGAAAAGAGTCTGGCTCCCTCCTCCTTCAACCCACCCTTCAGATACTTATAAGCATTGATAAGGTCTCCCCTCAGCCTTCTCTTCTCCAGACTAAAGAGTCCCAGCTCTCTCAGTCTTTCTTCATAAGGGAGATGCTCCAATCCTTGAATCATCTTCGTTGCCCTTCGCTGGACTCTTTCCAGTAGTTCCCTGTCCCTCTTGAATTGGGGAGCCCAGAACTGGATGCAGTATGTTCCAGTTGTGGCCTCACCAGTGCAGAGGGGGAGAATGACTTCCCTCAACCTACTAGCCACACTCTTCCCTATGCAGCCCAGGATTCCGTTGGCCTTCCTGGCCACAAGAGCACACTGCTTGCTCATTGTCATTTTGCTGTCCACCAGGACCCCCAGATCTTTCTCTTCGGAACTTGAAACTTTCAAACCTCACAAACACCCAGGCTGGGAAACCCAGGAGGAAGCCAAGCTGATGGCGTGGGCACATGAAGGGTATTACCTCCTGCATTGCACCTTCGAGCAATCTCCCAGTAGACCAAGCCCAAGGCATAGATATCAGCACATTTAAATGAATCAAAATGCTTCATGTTAATGGTTTCATCCAGGACTTCAGGGGCCATGTATCTGCAGAACAGAAGAGGAAGAACATGTTAATTTTGAGAGAGGATTCTCTGGAAGACAGTAAATGGCAAGCTTTCCCACATAGCATTTCCGAGTAGACAAAGCTCTGCTCTGCACAGCCTTAATCAGAACAGAACCGGATCCCACGGTCTAATAGAGTGAACAGAATAACTCAAAAAGAATAGCAAGTTGGGAAAGAGCTAAAATCATCCTAAAGCACATCAGGCTCCAGACAGTAGGCCCCAAAAGGCTTTCGAGAATGCTAAGCTTGTTGTCAAGCAGTGTATGATCCGCCTGGTGCCGAGTTTACGCAGCTGGCCTAACACCTCTCGGCTGGATGGCACCCGAGACAAAGGCACTGACATCCCTTCGGCATCCCCCGGGCACAACGCCGACACTGGTGAGACACTTGGAAACGCTGAAGACAGAGAATTTCACCAGTGTTCAATCAGCAGGTCAGGCGTTCGCCTTCCAACAGTGGCCAAGAACACCGTTCTCCTACCGTTTGGTTCCAACCCTTTGATTTGGTGCAATATCAATTGTATCCGTAACCGAATCATGCCGGACGGCCAGACCAAGGTCAGCGATGGCACACGTGCCGTTCTTCTTCACCAAGATGTTCTTGGATTTCAAGTCCCTGTGAGCAATCCCAGGCTTTCCTAATAGAGCAAAATAAAGAGTAGCGGGGGTCAAGGTCTGTTGAAATCTGTTAGTCAAACCGGCACCGAGGCAGTACCGGATCTCAGGGCGTTAGTTAAACTCCCAGTGTTGCAACACATTTTCCTGTTTGGATACACTTCAGCGCTGAGGAACAGCGTGGCGCTGCCAACGTACGGCACGCGACGGCTTTGCTCATGCTGCAGAGGCTCCGCTGATGCAGTAGCACCCAGAAGCCTCAAGAGGGACATCAACTCCACCGTCCCAGGCATCAGACACATCGATGGGGACCTAAGTTTGTACTTCTGTGGCTGCCTGCGCTAACACCCCACCCAAGTAGCATCAATTTTAGGACAGGGATGTGGAATGCTGCTGTAACTATCAGAAGGTAGCGTGAGGCTGTGCAGCCAGAGCAATCAGTCTGTGCCCGGTCAATACTGACCAGAGGAACCCTGGCTGACTCGGCCGGTGTTCTCTGTGCAGCATGTCACTCCCCCTCGTCAATTCCGCTTTATTCTCCCCTCAAGAATTCCCAGCACCTTTTCAAACTTCGCTCTTACCCTGAGTACCCACAATCTCCATGTGTAGATGGGCCAGCCCACTAGCAGCAGACAGGGCGAGCTTGATCATCCCCTCGATAGTCACCGTGTATCGATTAAGGTAGTCAAAGAGAGACCCGTGCTCGTGGTAATCGGAGACGAGCCACAGCTGAGTCCATGTTCCGTTATCTGCAGCAGGAAAGAGACCGTGCTCAGTCAGGGACAGCAGGGAACCATCGAGCATTTTGCACCCTGTCTTTTTGGTACAGAGGAGAGCTGCTGGGTAACAAGGCAGTTCCACAGCCAGCCTGGGGCAAATAAGGTAAAGAACTTTAAGGCAAAAACACAACTTCATAAGGTACAGCTAATGCACCATTGCGCCTCTCAAGATAGCAGCAATTTTACCATCTCTTGGCAAGAAACATTCAAATATATAGCTATTTGAAAAGCATGCTAACAGTTTTCATTAACCATTTAATTGCAAATCCAAATGAAGAAATAAATGCAGCTCCCAAGAGTAGACCAGTGAGGTTTCTGCTCTCAGGACTGAGGCACGTTTTACCTTTGTTATCCGCAGCAATAAACCCCAGGATGTTCTCGTGTCGCAGCATGACGGTTTGATATATTTCCGCTTCCCTAAACCAGGACCGCTCCTCACGTGAAGAGAAGATTTTTACAGCCACGTCACCTCCACGCCACCTGCCACGCCACACTTCCCCGAAACGGCCTTTCCCAATGATCTCCTGAAGGACTATTGTCCGAGCCACAGTCCGTTGGACAAAAAGCGGCAAACCTACAGACAAGAAATTGGAGGAATGAATGGCTGCTGCAGCAAAAGAAACTCCTGGAACCCCAGAGTCTGAAGTAGAGCATCTCCAGACCTAGAAGGCTCCACGTTTGATAACAACCAGCAGCCTAAACAAACCCCAAACCAGCAAATGGTGGTAGCTCCTGCGTAGGACGTGCCATTTGGCTGTTTGGGCAGCATCAGCATATCACTTTGAAGTAGCTTGAAACCCGCCAGTGATTAGGCACAGAGCAGTTGGGGAACTTCTGCTCTATGGCAGATCAAAGTAACTTTAGCCTGAATATGCAAAGAGTGTAACTTGTTGAAGACAGACTCTGCTAAAAAGCAGTAAACCTCCAGAATCTCTCTTAAGGAGCCCTAACGTAGCTGCCACCTCTTACGTCAGCTGCAGAGCTCACCTGCTGAGAGCATGGACAGAAGAGATCGCAAAACATTTTATATATAGCAGATACGGTGCTAAATGTTTATTCCCTGGTCAAATACCAGGTTGTTATGTTCTCTGTCTCTGTGGATTATCCTACAGTTTCCATCTGCTGCAAAACTCATTTTTTTAACCTAACTACTTTCATAGTTCAAAGTAATGAATAAAACGTGACTTCTCTATCTGTTCTGGGGATGGTTTCTTTTAAGTGCTACAAAGGAGAACACTGGACATTGTTCACTTTGGAATATCTGAGGATTCTTTGGGCTGACACACGCTGTGCAAATGCAGAATTTGCACACTGTCAAATTTTCAGCTGCTGGGATCTTTCCCATTTTCCTGCTAGCTCTGACGCAGGTGACATCCTGCATTCTCCTCTGAAAGCCAACAACCCACAGGTTAGCAGTTAAGGTCTGTTTCCAACCCAAATCCTCTTCCAGAGCTAGATTTGAAATAGATGTAGCTGTTTTGAGTTATCCTCTTGGAGAGAAGCTACACAAAACTATTTTTACACATCAGCAGTTAAGGAGGAGTTCAACTATTGCTCTTACCCAGCCCAAGCACTCAACACTGACACAGGGCCGTGGCCACACCATCTACCGCGTGACTGAATTTCAAACACGCCCTCCACGTTACTCATCACAGGGCAACCAGAATAGGCTGACGAGGCAACAGCCAACCTGTGGCAACCAGGGGCCCAGGACAGACTCCTCCATTAGAATTGCAAGTTCTCATTCGTCATTTCCAGTCATATCTTAATACCTGAACCAGAGCCAGAGGTGGAGAGATCGTAGACTAGATCTTGCAAGGTCTTATCCTTCGACAGGCACATTTCACAAGAGGGGTCTTCCATGTCCAGCCGCTGACGGTTGTGATAGACTCGTTGGTGGTGATGAAAAATAAAGACTACTATGATCATGACAACAAACACAAGGAAGACAGGTCCAGCAATCACTGCCACCAGCTCCACAGGACCCCAGCTTGACGGAGGTTCATTATCTTTCAGGTGTCCTTGAAAGGAAAGGGAGGAGAAAACCAGACACTTTTAGAAAATCATCACTCCTTCGTAAGAGTTCTTTGAGGACTTTCTTCTTGTGTTTTAATTATCCTCTCAGAGCCTGGACAATTTTAGCTTGCTGTTTCAGGGTGGTAGAGGACACATCAAATAACATGGGACTGATAAAGTCACCAAACAGGCAAACTACAGCTAGAACCCCCAAAAGAAGATGGAGCCTCAATTGTGGGACCAGGGATTATGGCACTTGCTATTTAAAAGAGGACAGGAGCCTCTTCTGGGCTGAATTTGCTAGAACAGCCTGCATTTTACCTTCCACTGCCCACATTTTACCTTCCACTCAAACTCTCCTAGCAGAAGAAAAAAACACCAGGCAGTAAGGACTCATTTCTCTCTGTTCCCTTTGCCCTGTAACAACCAGTAAAGAATCATACCTAAAGACAACAATTATTTGTCTTTTTGAGAACAGTTAAGATTTCCCCACTGCACTCAAGAAAAACTGAGTCTTCATACGACCCACTAAATAACAGCCCAAAATGGAGCCTAAGGAGGTATGAGGAAGTACTGCATGCCCTCTGTGTCCCAGGAATTAGAAAGAAGCAGACGTTTCCCACACCCTCACTCAAAGGCAGGGCTGCTTCCTCTTCGCGTATTCAGAATCCGTGCACCCCTTCACCCCTCACACTTCACTCTGAAGCTGCTGCAACATTCCCATACTGATGGCTCATCACTGAAAAGATCTGCAGTCCTAGATGATGGAAAGCGACTCTAACTGATAAAAGGCAGGCTACAGCACAGCTCAACCCCAGAATAAGGGATCCGAGCTGTGCCTAGGGGACACGCATCATCCTCAGGCCACTGCAGGCAGAGCACCATGCAGCAGAAACTTATATTTAAGTGTAAACGAGCGCTGCTGCTGCTTTCAGGAGCCTGTAGGACATCAGCGGCAGAGCTGGTAAGGTGAGAGGAGTCTCATAATACAGAGCTACTGAGTGCAGGTGAGAAAAAAACCCAAACCTTGGAAGCTTCTCCTACCCTAAAGTACAACCTCATCATCTGGTGACATTTTGTGGGCCACAGGGGAGCTCAAGCAATTTCACATTTTCACATTAAAGCAGTTTGTTATTATTTCTACTTTATGGATCAAAGAAATAAACCTAGCACTCAAGTTCACACAGCAACCTAAGGGAAGTAGGGAATAGTGGTCGAGGACTCCCTATTCCCAATCCCAAACAGACAGCTTCTTCCCTCCCCACTTCAAACAGGCCATTTATTTAGTTCTCTACTCACCACTGGGAACCATCAAATCAATTTTGTTGCAAAAATCAGAGTAGCAGCAGTGAGTATTACGCAGATCTTCTGAACTCAGACAATAGAAGGGTTTCCCAGCAGGAATCAATTTTGCTTCAGGAATGCAGGTCCGAACGTGATGTTTAACACCATCCAGGTTGAAGACTGAGACCATGCATGCGCCATCCGTTTCACAGGTGGAGTTTGCTTGTTTGCAGTCGGAGCACAAACATGTCAAAGCTGCAGAATCAAAACAAGACCCCCTCTTTAAAACTCACCGGAGACTGAATGCTCAAACAAGAGAAAACTTCTTGAAATTTCCCATTTCAGAGGGAACGGGCCACTCTTAGGCTCAGGAAGAACTGACTTTGGGAACAGAACAAGTCATACTCAGCGTTTCAGATCCACAAGAACCCAATTTAAGCACAAAACACAACGTGGAAGCAGAAGGGCCTTTCCAGAAGACGACTGCCCAGACAGCCCTTCTTCCTGCCCCTGTTGCAACCACTAACAGTGATGACCCAAGTCATTCCTGCAAACTAGGCTAGATTTTACCAAGATCCACTCCCAACCCAACCGAGGGCCAGAACACAG
Source organism: Calidris pygmaea (assembly GCA_003697955.1). Lineage (NCBI taxonomy): Eukaryota > Metazoa > Chordata > Aves > Charadriiformes > Scolopacidae > Calidris > Calidris pygmaea. The sequence goes on from QJSC01009557.1 coordinate 179,648, forward strand.
ACTCAAAACAATTGTTCACACTGACAGACTGGGTTTCACCCCAAATCGCTCTCCAGGCTTTCTCAGCCATGCCGAAGATGAGCTGCCCGTTAGGGGCTAGCGAGGAATGATCTCCCCAGCTTGCGGGAGACAAGCAGCAGTTGAGAGATGCCCAACCAAAACCAATCAAAACCATCTACACAAGCCAAGTGTGCTACACCCAACCAGATCAGCCACTTAGTTACTGCTTTCCTGATCCCAGACACTACCTTGGGTCAAATACATTCCTGGCTTTTTGCCTGCTCTCCATGAAGATTATTTGGGTAAAGAGTGAAGGAGAAACTCCAAGGCAGATTCCCACATTTTTCCGCCTCCCAGCTGTCATTGTGCTTTTCTCAAGCTGCCTGAAAAACTGTAAGCAAATCCCCTGGCATCGCCATCCTTGGGAACAAAGGGCGAATTCAACAATGTCAAGAAGAAGGGTGGGGCTTGTTTAGCAGCACACAGTATTTTCTTCAGCTTTCATCAGATCTTTCAGCCTCCCTGGAGGGATCCAGAAACATGTACTTACCCGCTGCAGAAATGGTCTTTCAGGTAGAGAGAGTTTGAAGAAGGGTTTTAAAAGAAACAAGCACCACAGTTAACTCTCCCCAGCCCGATAGCTAAATCCTCTATGTCTGCTTGTACCCTCTCGGTTTAAAGACACAAATGAAAGTCACTGTCAACACTCGTGCGTGTCAGACACCTTCCTGCAGGGCAAGGGAAGTGCCGAGCCCTCAGTCACCATCTCTGGCAACCAGCAGACTTAAGAAGCATCAGCATTCAAGGATATTCATTCATGACACTGGAAGAGCCTCTCCCTCCCAGCTAACACATGGAGAGTTACGCTGCTGAGGGCACCTTACTTGAACTTAACGAAAAACGAGCAGGTCCTGATCAACCTCAGGGTTCTCCGTGTAGGAGGAAGACACCCATTATCCCTTATCTCCAGTGTCCTAGGAAAATCAGTTAGGCTAATTGACTTAGGACTCAATTCTCTCTGGACACTGCGTTCTTCATTTCTGAGCTGCTGTTGGGAGCTGCTTCATAGCTCAGAGGTGGGCTGTGGTGTTTCAGACAGGCTAAACGCAGACGCTGGTGAGTTTTGAACCCTCAAAGCTGAACCAGCAGCAAAAAGCCAGTAAAACCCCGAAGAGCTGTTAGGTGAGACATCGTTAAAAAGCATCACAAGCAAATGTAGCTTACTACTATGTGCTTAGCCCAGGCCAAGGAAAAGGAACATCGGATGGAAAAGGGACAGGGAAGATCCTGAGACTGAACAGTGTTGAGGATTGAAACCATCGTACCCATCGATTATGTCGCTTTTAAGGGGAAACTTTATAATGAAAGGAAAAAAAACCCACTAATGTTCAACTTGACAAACAGCTTTAGGCACACTGTTTTCCAGTGGTCAGCAGAGCACAGAAAAGACAATTCTTCTGAAAAATATGCACACTTGGGGGAACAAAGGTTGTCTATAATGGAGTTTTTATGAAAACATGAGAAAGGAAGGAGCAGCCAGGGCACATTCCTACCTTCAAGAACGCTTAAAAGGAAATAGTGTTTTAAAGCATCTCATTTGTTACTTTATCAAAAACTCAAGGTACAAATTAAAAACATTTAAACCACACGTTTCACCATATAGGCTCTTTTCAACTTGACTTAGATACAGCAAAACTGAACTTTGTTCCTGTTAGACTCATTTCTAAGGTCTCAAACCCAAGGCATGTGCTATGGCAGTTGTGCTTTCAGAAGCTCCGAAGTAAACAAAACAAAACACTTCAATGCACTAACAAAACTGGTTTTGTAAACTTCTTACTGAAACTAAGTACCTGGCCTGAAACTTAAGCATCCCTCTGAGAAAGAAAGCAGAGGAGCTGGTTGTTTCATTTCTAGCATTGAAAAAAATAAATAAATAAAAAAATAATCAGTTTACCTGCAAGGTATGATACCTGGTGCACAGGGACAGAGGAAGAAGATCGGTATCTGTTCTGTGCAGAGGAGAAGTTTCCTGCTGAGGAGGGGCAGCCCCACAGAGCACAGCCTCAGTTCACCTCCTGGTGGTGCCAGATGATGTTCCCCCTCTGAGACAACTACTCTTTTTTAACAGCAATTCTTATGTTTGCACCTCAAAACCCCTTATGGTAAGGAGAGTAGCATGAACAAAGAAAATTAAGGCTTCAGCACACGTGTACTTCTGCTACACCTTTCAGGAGAGACACTTGAGGCTTTCCAGAGCCTCTCCAGGCTACAGGTAGGCACTCTCGAATTTTAGGAAAGATGGTCAGATCCCCAGGCAAGCACTGAAGTCCAGCTCCAGCCTCCCTTGCACAGCCAGGAGTAGACTCTTTATTTTTACTATGAAAAAGCCCAGGATACACATCCACCATGGCTACAGCCATGTTCCTCCCTAAGCATCACCTCCCGCGGGCACCGGCTGCGCTGAGGAGGAAAGGCTTGTCCGCACCGGGGCTCACCGGGAACCGGGCTGCTGCCGGCAGAGAGGAGAATGACAGGGCAACCCACGCTGGTCCAGCATTTCAAGTCTGATTAACCAGGAGGGAAAATTCTCCTCATATCAACTGCAGCAGACGCCAGGAAAAAGCAACTGTTATTTCCCTTCGGGTAAGGGTCAGAAAATGGACAGGTACCCAGAGCCCCACACTGGGCATCTCTGGGGTGCTCCTGAGAGCGGCCGGGGGTTCCTGGGCGAAGCAGGAGAGTGAATAAAAGCATTTTTCATACCAACAACATTCTTTTTCTTCGGGAAGAAAAGCTTCTATTGAGCAAAACATATAATCTACTTAATAAAAGAAACCGACTGGGCTGAAGAAAATAGATGGGGCAAAGGAAAACAAAAGAGCAGTTCACAGAGCCGGGGCAGCACAGCCGCCCAGGGATGAGTCCGCCCGGAAGGTGCTACAGAAGTTGGCAGCAGAGGCTGCTCTATCTGCTCAGCACACTCTTTCTGCCATCCTGCTCACAGACAAACCCAACCCTTTCAAGAAGCTGTTTAAACAAGCCTAACATTAAGCTGCAGATCCTCAGAAAGAAAGCTTTGTTCTCATTCAGGAGATGGATCAGGTTGGGATTTATACTGAAGCAAACCCTCGCTGTGATTTAATCCAAGGCAGAGTGTGGGTGGTGGCGATAGCCATCCCCGGAGCGAGCCGGCCTGGTGCTGGCCCTCACTGCTCTTCCTGAAAACCGGAGCGGTCATTCAGCACTGCCGAGGGACAAACTCTCCTTGACCCTTGGCTCACGCAGCCCAGGGCTCGGCTGCTGGGCCAGCTACTCCTTCCAGTGGCCACTCCGGGCCCAAGAGGGGCTTCTGCTCCCTGCGAGGCACCCATCCAGGGACGTGGATTGCTCCTGGCAGGAACTGGGCATGGAAGTATTAGTATCCCTTTGCATTATCTACAGCAGAGAAAAAACCAAGAAAAGGCCTTCTTGTACCAAATTCCCCCATTAAAGGCGATGACTATTTACAAAATGTATCCAAACAAACAGGTGGAGGTCCCTGGATTAGAGCTCAAGGCTCCAGGAAGACTAAAATATTAAGCTCTGACAGTCAAAGAACATTTCTTTTTTTTTTTTTTTTTTTAGCAACTATCTGAGCTCATTTTGCACATATTTATTCTCGCACAGGATTGCATGTGTCAAGATGTCTATGCAGCTAGACAGGGGAAAGTTTCACAGCAAAATCTAATGTAATGGTGTTAAGCACCTTTTGGAATACATTTTCCTGAAGCTGTGCTATGCAAGATGACGTTTTCTCAGGGCTAACCCCTACCTGATCAAGACGCATTAAGATAATTAACCTGAAGATGATCATTGGTAAAATTGCCAATAACCACCCACGTATTTACCAGATAAACAGATTTTTTGCAGAGATTGTAAGCTGCTGTTCTTTTTCAACAGTTTGAATGGAGGCTGGAACAACAATGATTGCCCTGACTTCTGAGCCTTTATAAGGCTCTGGAAGAGGAGCTGCAATTTATTATGTCTCTGTACAGCACCTAACTTAATGAGACCCAATCTGATAGTGATGCTTTAATGCTGCAGCAGCATAATGTTAGCAAGAGAAATGGAAAACAATTGGGTTTGTACCTCTGCTGTTTCTTTAGATGCTTTAATGAAGAGGGACATGTGTAAACATGCTTGGAAGAAAGAAATACCTTTCAGTGTTTTGCTATATACTGTGCCGAAATAAAGAATAACCTTTATCACAGAGTGTTTTGCCCAAAAGCAGGCTAGGAATAAAATGCACTCCCTTGCAGCAAGGCAGCGGAGGTCTGTTCCAGGAGTCCCTTTGTGCTCCCTGTTCAAACAGAGCACCCCAAGAATGGTGCTTCCAGAAAACAACCAGGGCTTCACGTTCAAAAGGCTGGGATGAGGACACCCAAAGCCATCTGATGAAGATTTAAAAACAAAGATTTACTTTCCATTATATTCACCTTGATCCTTCTGCTGCCTGGCATCAACAACTGGATCCCTACATCCCTCTCTAGGATATGCCTGAGGCCGAAATGCCTGCCTTGTATAAATTTATATATATATATATACACACCCACCAGTATCTTCTCCATGCTCCAGAGTCAGCTCACCCACACCCACTGCCTCCACAATCAAGTGCAACGCCACTTCTGGACACTCCCAATGCCCCTGTTTCCTTACAAAGGAGCAGAAGAAATGAGCAGAGATTTGCCCGTCTGTAGATACAGTGCCACCAACTCGGGTATCTCTCCTACATCCCACTGCCCCAGCAACTTCTCCTCCTACTTTCAGATCTCAACATCTCTTTTGCTCCTTGCTTATGAAATCTACTGACCCACTGTTGCTAAATGAAAGAGAGTTAAAATTAGCTGCAAAGTACTATGAAAAAAAGCACTTTTATGCAAGTCATCCAGAAACTAAAAATTATACTAGGATATTTAAAGCTGGAAACAAGAGTCTCAACTTTTTCAAGCTGGCTGCAGTCCCCTGGCACAGGTTGAACCTGATATGAACACATCACGGCTGAGCAGAAAACATGTACTAAATGGAAAAAAAAAAAAAAAAGGCAAGAAGAACATGCTCTCACCTTTAAAGTGAAAAACTTTCCCTGCATCTACTCAAGTAACACGAAAGGAGAGCTTCTAAATGAATTTTAAATAAGCGAATTGACAGGATTCTCAACATTAATAGGTTAATTAGAAGAAGCCTTGACATTTCTGCTGCTACTCTTCAACTCAGGAAACAGACACATGGCTCTGAATTCCCTCTCCAGGCTCCGGTCTGACACCTATTTTGTGTTTTAACTTGTTAGGAAACCAGTTTAGGAGCCACCCATACCACATCAGCACTGTGGAGGAAAGCCCTGCAAACCAGTCACATAGTAAGGCAGATACACAGATCATTACTGATGGCTTTCAAGACTTAAGACCGATGCTGTGTATTCTCAGGCAACAGGCACACGCTTTTTCAGAGTCTAAATAAGAAGCTGTTTAACATGCAGTCTATGTTCCAGCACCCAGCAGCCCACAGGTTACTTCCAAGAAGCCCACAGAAGGCAGCAAGAGCTGAAAAACCAAGCCTTTGTCAAGGGGCTTTATTGGGCAGTGAAGTCTACTTTTCTGATGAAAAAAGAAATATATGGGTCCACAATCAATGAGAAGGGAGGCTAGAAAGCCAGTGGCTTAAATAACGGGGACAAAAGAGGTCTCCCACCCCGTACGGCTGCTCACACAGGGGGTCTGGCTCCACAAGCTCAGCAGCAGCAAAGGTTCAATCCCCGTTACACCATCGCAGCTTTCTCCCTTGAGATGAGCAATTCCTCCTCGGTCTGCTCAGATAACCACACTGGCTGTGCGGCAGAGAACATATTTCCACTGGTCAACACCCAGTGAACTTTGCTTGCTGTTAAGAGAATTGACGTTTTACTTCACTCCTTTCGCAACAGCGATTTCCGGAGCATCCACTACTGGCAGCGGACGGCATACCCAGGGAAAAAAAAAAATCCGAGCTGTCTGGCCAAGGAGCTGAAGGAGTTCAAGAATGCTTGTTGGACACTGTTTTTAATTTCCAGTTAGAGAAGTCTTTCTTGGAAAGTTGCAAGATATAACTTATGGACCACGCGGAGCTTGCCTGATTTAACCGGGTAAATATTTTAAGCAGGTGTTAATAGTAAGATCTGCTGGCCCAAGATTGCTCCCCACGGTGTTCTTTTGCATTATTTCAAGCACACAAAGCCTACCTACAACCACCCTGCAACCATCGCTGCAGAGGCACCTTTTTTTAATTTCCCTTTTTTGGAAGGAGTTGGGGGGGGGTGTTTTCTACTCCATTTACTGACGCACACAGAGGTTCACAGCTCCCAAGCGCTGCAGAAATTAGGATGTCTTTCCAACCTCCCCTGAAATAAGCAGCTGTTAATATCTCTTGTATAAAGCACAGTAGTAAGGGCAGCCCTTGCCGGCTGAGGATGCATTCTGAGCGCGCGTCATGGCTGCCTGAGCAGCAAACAATTTGCAGGGTGAGGGTCCCTGTTCCCTGCCATCCTGCTCCCGACTCCACAAACTCAGCTCCCTGGCGCCCTTGAGGCCAGGCTGAGCCCACATCTTCTACTGGACGGCGCAAACAAAAATGTACAGCACATACTGAGCAGAAACAATAACCAGCCATCCAGAGCCCAGTATCAAAGGCACTGATAGCCGGCTGAGTTTCCAGGAGACACGTACAGTCAGTTGGCCCTTTCCTGTTTATTTATTTTTTTCTTAATAAACACCAGCTGTATTTAAAATGTGAAGTGAAAGTCTGAGAGCAGATGTGAGACGAGTCTCATTGGGTCCTGCTTTGCCATTTATCACAGAAAAGCTGAAACACTTTTCTAAGGCTGGATTATACTTTAGGTTAGAACAAAGCCCAGCCACAGTCCCCTAAAGCAGGTTTGTATTACCAGATTCACCCGCACTCGCAAATACACCCCTAACCTAGTGCCCTAGTGGGGGTTTAAAGCCATTTTCTGTAGCAAACAAGTCCTGATCTGCATGCACAAAGTTATTACCTTCTCACAGTCAGTTGGTAATACATAACACGAATGGCGAGTGGATTGGGGAGGAGAAAAATGTTTCAGTGCAACTCCTGTTGGAACAGGTACCTGAGTTACACAAGCAGCGATCGCCCCCGATAGCCACGGAGAGAGTGACTGCACAGTGAAGCCTTGGCCGCTGCCACCAGCCCTACCAAGAGGAGCTCAGAGATGCTTCAGGCCTGTCCAACACCAGGGGAAAGGGCCAATCTCTTTAAAAATGTGGAGCTGATACCTCTCGCTCTTCCCCCAGCAGCAGCTGCACCCTCTCAGGTAAAGAAAAAGGATCGCCACAGAATAAACAACCGAAACAAAGAGTTTTTGCTCACTTACCTCCCTCCAAACAAATATTTACAGTTGTTACAATCCAGAGGTGCAGGGCTTTAGAGAGGTCTCTTTGAAAAAAAGCCCCACAGATTCCAAGAGGGTATATATTAAGCACGCACTGCAATCTCTGGCGCACAGGGGGCTGCTGAACTCCCCCCCCCCCCCAAACCCCTGAGGTGGGATCCAGGCCCAACAACAACATGGTGGCACCTCCCCTCTTGGCCCTGCCCCAGGCCCAGCCCCGGCTCCCCTCAAAACACCCCCAGTGACCCCCAACACACACAGACCCCCCCCGGTTCTTCCTCACTCTGAGAAAAAAAACCCCTACATTTCAGTTTTCTTCATTACCTCCTGAAGGCTCAAAGACTCTCAGTTCTCTCCCTGGCCAAAGCCAAGATGAGCATGGGTCTCCTTGGAACATTACCCGGCCCCCAGCCCCAATTGCTGCTTCCCCCACCCCTGACACACGGCCAGGGGTGTGTCTGCACCTCTGCAGGGGGCCGGGTCCCCAGACAGGCTGGAGGGTCCCCTCGCACCACACGCCCCCCTGCCAGGCTCGACCCCCCAAGGGGGCTGGGTGCTGCCCACCACCCCGGGGGCCCGGCCCTACACCAAGTCCTTGCTGCGTCCAGAGACACTCTCCACCTCCCAGGACCCCCCAACTCCATAGATCCCGCCCCCTATTCCTTCCCCCCCACCCCGACATCCACCTCTGCTCCCCCAGGGCAAACCCCTCAGGGCCCTCGCTGTAGCCTACAGGAAACCTTCGGGCCCCCAAACCCTCTCGCACCTCCTCCCCCCCCCCCCCC
>QJSC01009557.1:194617-231221 GCA_003697955.1 Calidris pygmaea
GCACACAGGGTCACATCCCACCTGTGGGGTCCCAGGGGACATGGGAGCACCCCGCTTTGGGGCTGCCTGAGGGGCCGGGTCCCAAGAGCCAGGACGGGACCAAAAGTCCCAAACTCAGCCAGTGCCACCCCGGTGGGTGCTGCAGGGACCCTGAGTTTCGGGACACGGGTCCTGAACTCGGGGTCTTTCCAGGAGTTTCCCTGGCCGCCCTGAAGGCACTTCCCCACACCACGGTGCAGGAGCAGCAGGGCGGGCGGCCACGCTCCCAACCTCCCGATTTAGCTCTGCCCTTTAGTGCAGAAAATATCCCTCCTGGAATCAGCAAGTTCAGCGCGAGGGCAGCCAGCCAGACGGCAGCGAGGGGACGGACGGACAGCAGCGAGGGGATGGATGCCTGTGGCCAGCCCCCCGTCCTGTGCTTGTCACCCCCCTGCCCCAAAGGCTGCCCAGGGCCGTGGGGTGGTGGGGTGCCAGGTCAGTAAGCCCCAGGGGTTGGGGGCCCCATGGGCAGGACAAGGACCTGGTAGGGACTTGTCCTCCCCATGAGCTCTGCTGCTCCTCCCTGGCACAGCCATGCTGCGATGGTCCTCCCTGCACAAGTCCACAGCCTGGATCTGTCCCCAGGTCACCTCGGTGCTCCACTGGGATCCCAAGCAGCTTGTCTTCTGCTCCCCACCATCAGCACCAGCACCCCAGGGAGAAAACACGTTTTAAAACACGTGCATGAAAGCCTTTTCCCCATCTTCCCTCTGGTGACGTCAAAGCACTTGATGAACTGTAATTAATTAAGCTGAGATCCTCTCCTGGAGGCAGGTCACTGTCCCAAAGGGGAGAAGCCCCTCACTGGGGATGGCGCGGGTCCCCAAGGAGCCCTGCCTCCCTCGGCGCTCGCTCCAGGCCAGCTTGAACGTGCTGCCCTCCCAGGCGGTTTATTTTGAGCGGAGCAAGCGATGACGTTCTCCAAGAGCCGAGGGTTTATTTTAACCCCCCCAACACGTGGCCGAGAGCACCCGGTGCCGGCCGCCCTCGCCGCAGCGTTTGGTACTCACCGGCTGCGAAGCTGAGAGAGAGGGTCATAAGTGCCAGCACCGCCCGGGCAGGGCCTCCGCACGGCATCTTCCTGCAGAGAGCAGAGGGGTGAGAGACAGCCCCCCGTAGCCCCCCAAGGGGCTCATTGCCAGGCTAGGGGTGGCCACAGGAGTTTGGGAAGGAACTGGGGGGGCTGTCGGGGAGGGAGAGGGTGGGCGGCGCGGTGTGAGGTAGGATGTGTCGCTTCCAAGCGGTGTTCGGCCCCGGACGTCCTGGGCACAGCCCTTCCTGAGAGCAGAACCCTGGGACCTCTTGAGCTTGGGGGACCTCCCAGCTGCAGTGTGGGGACACCGCACATGGCCCCGCAGCGCTGGGGAGCGCTCCAGAACGGGGACCTCGCCATGTCCCTGCTGCCCCAACGTCCTTCCTTTATCCCAGCCATCTGTATTCCAGCATTTCCTGCCGTTCCTGTGGCTCCCGTGCTGTAAAACCACAGCCAGTGGCCAACCCCGTGGTCTGGGCAGCCGTGGCAAGCACGGTGATGCCACATCACTACTGGAGGTGCCAGTTTTGGCAAGACCCATGCCACAGGACAGAGCTCAAAGTCCCCCCACCACAGTGCACCGCCCTCCAGCACCAGAGCCACTGTCCGGGGCTTGGCCCTTGGGGGGCTTTTGTATGGAGCTTATCGATGACACAAGCAGAGGCAGCCAAAAATTCCCCTGCTGCGCCTTTGGGGGAAGTTTTACTATTTTTTCTCTGGTTCTTTTTTTTTTCCCCCTTTTAAAAGAGACATTTCTGCCAAGCCAAACACAGTGGAGCCAGTGCTGCCCTCCACCCCTCACCCCCCCCGGCATCGCTGCCCCTTTCACATGGCCGAGAGCTCGGCTGGCGGCAGCCAGGGCTCCCCAGCCCCTCCTCAGCTCATTCTTCGTGGTTCCCGACATAAACACGCCAAAGTCTCCGTTTCCTGCAATTGAACGAGCCCTGCCCAGGGCCGCCGGGACAGGAATCAAGATTGTTTAGATTCTGGCCTTGATGGGGAAGCAAAGTCACGCAAGCCCGGCCCTCAAGAGCACACACGTACGTGGCTGACCCAGGCAGACTGTGGCTGTGGCGTAAAATGGGCTTTTCCTCCCCAAAATAGCTCACTTGGTTGTTGCTCGTGGGCAGGAAACGGTGACCAGGTCCCGGGGCTGGAGGGCAGGAGCGGGGTCTGGTCCTGGGTGCCCCGTGCCAGGAGCGATGCCCAAGCTGATCTCCGGTGAAGGGGCAGCTGGTCCCTCAGCTGGCCCGGGATCGGCTTAATTTTTAAAAATACCCCCCCCAAAGTTGGGGTGCTGCTCCCTGAGCCCCCAGGATGCTCCCAGGCACAGCACTTCTCCTTTTTAAAGGGAAGCTGAGACTCCCGGGTGATGAATTCCCTCCTCGGGGCCATTTCCACAAAATCCCAAGCCGTTAAGTCGGCTGCGGGATATTTGCCATGAAACACAAAGCGGTCAGGGCCTCACCCAAAGCTTTGCTGTACACACAACATCGCACAGATTTTCAGTGCCAAGCAAGAGCAAACCTTAACCCAGACCCGTCCCTGGAATCCTGGGGGAGAAATGTCCCAGGTGCTTTTTTTAATAGATGAAACAGCCCTTGTGTCCCCATCCCTGTCCCCAGCCTCCCGCCCGTCTCTCACACCAGAGCTGCAGCACACGCACCCCCTGGTGCGTCCTCCCCAGCCCAGCTGGGGGGTAATGGCAAGTCACGTCACCATTTGCATCCTTCCTTCCTTTGGGATCTGCAGCAGCATCAGGAGAGGAAAAAAAAACCCAGCTGAAATCTCTTGGACAGGGCATGGGAGCTGGTGAAGCGGCTGGGGGCGACAGGCAGCTGTGCCACAGCACTGACTGGATGGGGGGGTCCGGAGCAAGACCCAGCCCCGGGACCCAGCCCCTGTGACCCCATGGAGAGAAAAGCAAAGGGGCTTTTGGGGGGAGACAGAGCGGGATGCGGCGGGAGCCCAGGGAAGGGGATGGGTACAGTCCTTCGGCACATGGGGACGGCTGGAGGATCCATTGCTCTGACTGGGAGGGCTCAGCAGAGCTTCACAGTCCTGGCACTTCTGCCCTCCCCTGTGGTTTCTGCCGCTCCTGGTGGAGTTTGGCCGCAGGATGCGGCTCGTGACTCCCTTCTCCTGTGCCTCCTTTCTGCAGGGAACCAGAGACAGCAGAGACCCTCCTGCTGTCCACCCAGGCATTGCCAAGGGTGCCAGTGCTCTCACCCCAGCCAGGGGGACACAAGGGTGTGTGCCGGCCACCAACAGCACCAGCTGCGGCGCAAAGGGCTGGATGGACACTACATCCGAGTTGGCAAGAGCTCTGCCCCAGACTCCCAAGGCTTTATCCTGCTTTCAGGCACAGGATGGAGGTTTTCCTCCCTGTTCCCCGTACTGCAGGGTGGTCAAGCACTCAGCAAAGCTGTTTGCATTCCCTGGACCCTCTGATGATGCACTGCACAGCTCAGCTCACCTCTCTCACCGATGGGCATCGCTGGGCCATAAATGAGGGATGCAAAGAGAGTGGCAAACTCAGCTCCCGTCCGTGTTAATCTCTGGGCGAGGCAGGGAAGTAGGGCTGGTGTCGCACGCGGCTCCTCGTGCGGAGCAGGGACGAGGGGAGCGATCCTGCCCCGACCTTGTGGCAGGGTTGGAATGCTGCCGGAGGGGCAGAGCTCCCGTGGCACCAGCTTCCCTTCAGGCACTTTGCTCTGAAAGCGGAACCTCTGTAGCGGCCGTTTGGCTCTTCCTTGCCCACTCCTCCTCCGAGGGACCCAGGGTTCAGCTTTGCAGAAGGTTACTTTGAGGTGGCACATCCTGCGGCGTCGCTGCCATTGGTGCCCCACCACCCTCGCTCCAGCCCCCGGCTAGCAGAGCTGTCAACTTTCCCTCATTTTACTTGCGCCTTTTCAAAATACACCCAAATTCTCCATTTCCCATCTCAGCTCTGGGCTTTCAGTAGCAGCGGAGTATTATTTCAGCTCTTTAACAAGGACCTAGGGACAGATTCTGCAACTACTGCACTGGTGTAAATCCAGATTTATGCTCCTGGCTCCACCAGAGCCCCAATTCCAGCCTCCACTAACCCTGACATCAACCCTGGCATCCCACCGAACGTGAAGGAAACGGGGTCAAATCCTGATTTCGGCTGCACTGGGGTAAATCAGGAGGGAAGTGCCAAGCCCAGTGCAGACCTGCACCCCCCCAGCGCCCGGCGCTTCCTCACTCACCTACAGCATCCGTGTCCCGTGGGTGCCCGCGCACTGCCCGGCCCCGGTGAGGCTCTCCCGGCTGCGCTCCTGGGCTTGGAGGCGGCGCGCGTGGCTCAGCTGGGGCAGCTCCGCTCTGTGCCGTGCACCCCGGCTTGGAGGAGCTTCATGGGGCTGCTCTCCTCCTGCCACCCGTCCTGGCACCGCAGGGGCTCCCGCAGCCTCAGCGTCACCCGTCCCGGCCGGGGAACGTCTCCGTCCCCGTTCCCGTCCTGGACCCGGGGGCTTGGCTCAGTGGCCCCGTTGTCCGAACACAGCCTGCTTGGCAAGCGTTCTGTGGTCTGGATGTGGGAGAACTCAAAAAAATGTTTCTTATTACTGCCTCTTCCTGCCTGGCTTCTCTCCACCACTCCCAGCTAATAAAGCATTTCCTATTGCTGAGCACACATCCACGGCCAGCCTCCCTTCCTCCCGCACACCGGGCCCCAGCTCCATCCTGGTTGCTCTCCCTTGGCCTGTTCCTCCCGCCTCTGGCCTCCACCAGGCGCTTTCCCTCCCCACTTTCCCGGCTTTCAAGGCAAACCCAAGCCCTTGGTGGGGGGACATCCATCATGTCTCCTTCCCTGAGCATCTAAAGGCCTTTGGCAGAAACACAGATGGTTGCTTTGATGGTGCCGGGGTGGGAATGGTCTGGAGAGATGCTGTGGGAATGACCTTGATGTTGCGGGAATGACCTTGACGTGCTTGGCCATCCTTCCTCCTCCAACATCCCACCCTCACGGGGATGGGAGCACCACAGCAGGGCCGAGGGGCTCCCCGGTTATTTGGTGTTGGCCACAACATCCCAGCAGGACTTTAAGACTGGAGGGCAGGGGGGTGTTTCTCCCCTGGGGTGTAACACGGCATTGGGGGGTGCTGCCACCTCTTCACCCCATCAGGGATTGCTCAGTGCCCCCTGTCACCACATCCCCACCATCCCCCACCACGGCCCTTGAGATGCCGCGGGCTCCGGGACACGGGTGGCAGGGCCGTTCCCACGGGGGGAGGCCGGGCACTTCCCGCTCCCCCAGGACACGTGGGGCTGCCGGGGCCGTGCCAGCGGAAGCACCGCTTCCCGTTTTGCCGTTTCGGGGTGGTTTTCTTTCAGCCACCCCACTCTTGGCAGCTTCGCACTCCCCTCACCCCCTTCTTTGCCCTCCAGCTCCTTTCCAAGCACCATCTCTGCCTTTCTCCCGGCTGCTCCCCCCAGCACAACGACCTGCTCCTGTGGGCAGCCGGAGCAGGGAGCAGACAGTGCGCAGGCTGGCATTGCTGCCTCTTTCTTAAGGACGTTACAGGGCCTGATTTACCTCTCTGTTCCCCATTGCATCACCAGCCCCTAATTGCACCATGAACCCAACCGGCCCCTGGAGCCTCTCCGTGCCGGGGGAGTGGAGCGTCGCTGTGGGGCTCTGAGGTCTTGCTGGCCGCCTCTCCCCCACTATCGCCCATGATCTAGGAAGTTTAAAACAAACAAAAGCACAAAACCAGGATAAAACATGAAGGACCTTCACGCGTGACCTTGCCTGTGCCGGGGCCAGGAGGTCTGTGGAGCTGGCGCAGGGGAAACGGGCAGTTTCCATCAGATAAGAGCTGCCCGGGAGGAAGCTGGTGCCGGCAGATGCCTTATCACCGTGACCATCTTTGCTCTGGCGTGCGGGTCCCGGTGATCTGATCGGCGGATGGCCCCTCCTGAGGTTATTCCTGGATGGCTCCTGTGTCCCAGCTGCCTTCCATGGGTGCAGGCACATGGCAGGCACCAGCACCCCACTTTTACAACTGCCGGCAGGAGTTTTCCTGGGCAGCCGAGCGAGCTGTCTCTCCAATGAGTGCTGGTGCCGGCTGCTTCGGTCCCTGGACTTTCATCTTCCAAATGGGGCAGCTCCACATTTTTAACAATAATCATCACTGGAGGGATAAACACTTGCTTAAAAACTTCTAGAAGTTGCCAAGTCTTAACCCCTGGCAACTCAAAGGGCAGGAATGGGTGGGAGCCTTGGGCTGGGCTGCGGCTCCAACACTGCCATTGTGGGAAAGGAAATTCATCTGTAGAGGATCATTAATGAAGACATCAAGCCTGCCCCAGGCTCTCTGACCCACAGGCAGAGCCATCCCTGCCCTGCTCCACACTCTTGCCGGTGCTGGCCCCCAGCAGCGGGGCTGAAGCAGCAGGGATGGGCACCTGCCTCGGCGCCACGCTGAGCACCAGCAGCACCACCACCCACCATCCCGTGCCCGCCGTGGCGCAACCTTCCGCCAGCCTCTCGAAGCCAAAGCAAGATTTTCCATCATCATTTGGGCGCTCATGGCCGCACACCGCGACTTCATCCCTCAGAAGGACACTGCTACCCCTGGACCGTGGCTGGACCCCCCCAAGGGTGCATCCAGCCATCCCTTGGGGTTTCATTGAGCCTCCTGGCAGTGATGGAGGGGGACAAGGGGCCGGTGGGGCCCCGGCTCTCCCTTCCCCCTGCGCGGCGGGAACGAAGGCTGCTCCATGTGCCGTCCGCCCCCGGCTCATCTGCGAGCTGCCGCTGGGAGCTGGCGAAGGAGGGCAGCCACGTGCTGGGGAGCCCGATGCGAGCCAAAGGCTGGAGGGGAACAGACGGGGAGGTTGCAGCTCCTTCCCGACCAGCATCCTTCCCTGCCACGCAGCCCAAACCTCCTGGTGCCCCCCGAAAGACAGAGCCTCAGGGTAAAAGTTGGGGGGGGGTGGGTGGGTTGTTCCCCTAAAGAAGGGAAGGGGCTCCATCCTGGGCTGCATGCCTGGCCATGTTATTTATATATCTATTTAATTTTTAAAATATATTTATATATGCATATAAAAAACCATATATGTATAAAATATATATAATTCCATATATATCAATTAAATAAATATATATATATAACCTGGCCTGGTTATTTATTACCTGGATAACTAGTGTCTTGAGCGGCTCTCGCCCCTTTGGGTGTCAAACCCTGGGTGCTCGGGTGCTGCAGGAGCCAGAGCAGCAGCTCAGGGCAGACGGCACCCTGGGTTCACTGTCCTCTGCCCCGGGATGGAGCCAGATTTAAGAGGAGCTGGAAATACGGGGAGGATGAGCTGGCTGCCTCTGCAGCACATCCAGGGCGTGCTGGCACCTGACAAAACCGCAGCTGCAGGGGTCCCTGTGTGACCAGGACTTGGGGGGCTGCATGGGCGCACCTGAGGGGTCCATGTGAGCTCAGGCTGGAGCTCCTGGACGGTGGTTTTCTTGGGAACAGGGACCTCTGGCTCCTGTTCTGGGTAAGGTCAGAGGACAAAAGCTGCCTCCTCTCTGCCCATCCGTGCTCTGGAGGGCAGTGGGGATGGAGACCATGAACACCCCATGTTTGGTTTCCAGCATGGAGGTGCTTCCCCAAGCTCAGCCTTGGCTTATCCATCTGCAACCCAGGAACACAGAGGATTGGGGAAGTCAAAGTCACTGAGGGGGTGACAGGGTGGATGGGGGACGCTGGCAGCAAGGCGGAAGCATTTGTGCCAGCCCGACAAGCAGCCCTGAGCTTTATTCATTAAATCAATCCTGTTAACATGGCAACCACTTCCATTTTAATTTGCACGGCCGTGTTCCACCATGTGCTGCAAGATCAAGATCTCAGGAAGATCAAAGAGGCAAAAAAGAAAAAAAAAAAAAAAAAAAGAGAAAAGAGCTGCTTCTGCCCCAGACCTGCTCCCTGGCAGACCCAGAGCCGGGCCCAGAGCAGGCTCAGAGCCCAGCATGACCGGAGTTGGGTCCTTGAGGTGGGAGAGGACGAGGGGCCAGGCAAGGGGCCAGGGACCCAGGACCACAGGGGCTGGGGCACCTCAATATCCCCAGCATCCTCCTCCCTTGGGCATCTCCATCCCACGCTGGGGAAGGAAACCATCCCTGTGCCAAAAGCGAGCAGGTCCAAGGGAACAGCAAGGACCCCGACCCCACCCCAGCACCTCCTGCCTTAGCATCTCTTCCCTTTTTTCTTCTTTTTCTCCTCAGTCTTCCCCTCCTTGGCTGCTCTCTTCTCCTCCTTCAGCTCCTTGTACCTCCACTTGGGGGGCTGCAGCAGGTTCTTGTCCCCCCGCTGCCTCCGCTCCCTCGAGCAGGCAGGTGGGCATGAGTCTTTGCTCACTTTGATTTTGGGGACAGGCTCTCCAGGGAAGATGCTGTTCCCGCACCGCAGCCGCAGGGGCAGGAAGCTCAAGAGGCCACCGGCTGGCCGGCGCGGTGGCAGGAGCCGGATCTCTGACATGGCTTGGCCATTGCAAGAGGATGCACTGGTGCTGGGGCACGAGGTGTGTTCTTGCTCGGCATCTGGATCCGGCACGTGCTGCCCAAGGATCTCCGGCACTGACAGCCTGTGCTTGCCCACTTCAGGTGGGCTGTCGGGGCAGATGGTTTGGCAAGCGGTGGCCACAAAGGGGCTGGCGAGGGAGGTGGTCATCCTCACCATGTGGTCCATCACACCATCCTCCTCGGGGTCGTGGGGGAAGTTGAAGGTGAACATGGATCGAATCTTCTCTGACAGCCTCTTGCCCCTGGTTTTGGGGCTCAGGGCCTTGGCCACCAGCTCGGCCAGGGCTGGCCACTCGGGCCGGTACCGGGTGCCGAACTGCTCTGCCCGCGGGCGCCGCAGGAGGCTCCGGATCCGCACAGTCGTCTCAAAGCGGCCCGTGAAGGCTGCCCACTCCCTGGCTGTCTTCCCCTTGATGGGATCCACTGCTTGCAGGTCTGCTCCTGGAGACACCGGGACGCAGAGAGCATCACTGCAGCGTCCCACCCTGTCCCACCCCAGAGCGCAGGACGAGCAGCAATGCCACCCCAGGACGAGCAGCAATGCCACCCCTTGCCAAAAAAACCCTGAAAGTCCCCAGAGAGATGCTCACCGGCCAGGAGCAGGGCGGCCACGCAGTGCTGCTGCCCCTGCACCGCAGCCTTCATCAGCGCCGTCAGGCCCCGGGGGTCCCGCTTGTCCACCTCGAGCCCGGGGTAGTAGTTGAGGAGGTAGTTGACGATGGTGATGTGTCCTTAACAGCCAAGAGAAGCTGCGTTAGAGTTTCGACAGTTAACGAGTGATAGCTGCTGATGCCCACTGGAGAAAAAGTATTTCGCAACTGCAGCTCGTGAGGCCAAAAATGCAGAAGTGTGGGGGGATCTGGACTGAAAGGGTTTGGGTTTATTTTGTTTTGGGTTTGGCTGTGCAGGGAACAGCGCTGGTGCGCCAGCTGTTTCAGTGGAGAATGCAGGAAAGAGTCCAAAAATGCAAAAGAGGTCATCCATTCCAGCAAGGATAAAGTGGGAATAAAAGCTGATCCCCACTTTGAGACCCTCCTCCTTCTCCCCGCAGTTAATCAGGGCAGAGGGAGCTCTGATTAACTTCTGTCATAGCAAGAAAGATCATTGTGACCGGAGCTTTGGTCCCCTGCACGTGGCATTTGCCAGCTCGGACCTTGTGTGCAGGTCAATCACTGTGGCTCACGGGGCTTTTCTGGAGCCCATGGGGTGGCTCTGGCTCAGCTCTGCCGTTCGGTGCAACTGCTCGGGTGGGACATGTTGCAAGACAACATTGCTGTAGGAATCGCCATTTTGGCATGACCTACCAGTTTTAAAATGGTGCTGACATGAACCATAAACTTAGATGGGGAGGGTCACATCCCTTGGGACCCTCAGCTTTGCTGACAGCTCATAGAAGCCCCTCTGCTGGGAGGGGGGGCTGAGAGAGTTGGGGGGGTTCAGCCTGGAGAAGAGAAGGCTCCAGGGAGATCTCGGAGCCCCTTCCAGTCCCTAAACGGGCTCCAGGAAAGCTGGGGGGGGACTCTTGATGAGGGAGGGGAGCGATGGGAGGAGGAGGAAGGGTTTGACACTGAGAGAGGGGAGATGGAGCTGAGATGTGGGGAAGAACTTGTTTGGTGGGAGGGTGGTGAGAGCCTGGCCCAGGTTGCCCAGAGAAGCTGTGGCTGCCCCATCCCTGGAGGGGTTCAAGGGCAGGTTGGAGGAGGCTTGGAGCAACCTGGTGTGGTGGGAGGTGTCCCTGCCCAGGGCAGGGGGTGGAATGAGATGAACTTTAAGGTCCCTTCCACCCCAAACCATTTTGCGATTCTGTGATTTTAGGGATTTTGGAGGGGAAGGATGGGGAGTCACGTCACCTCTTGAGGGGTCTCGCAGCAGCTGCCCTGTGCCGAGGCCGAGCATGGTGCCTACCTGCCTGGGCTGCTATCATGAGGGCTGTGTTCCCATCCTTGTCCTGCTGGTTGATGTTTATGTAGGGGCACTTCTGCAGCAGGGGCACGATGTCCACAAAGCCCTTGTAGCAGGCGACCATCAGTCCATTCTGGAGAGGGGACAGCACTCAGGGCTGGGCCCAGCACTGCACCATCCTCCCCACTGCAGTGCTCCCCATGGCTCCCCCAGTCCTCCCCTCCACCCCAAACCATTCAGGCTTAGTGTGGGATGACAGACAAGGTTCTGCTCCAAGGATTGGATCAATCCCAGAAGACGCATCCTTTGTCAAAGACCCTCCTCCTCCACCTGCTTTAGCAACAACTATCCTTCAGGATTTTCCTATTCCTGGAAAATCCCACCCATCCACTCACCCTCCCATTGATGTCCAGCTCCATGGCCTCACTCCGGGTCACCCCAAGCTCCAGCCTCTCCCGCACAAGCTTGGCATCATTCCTGGCGCAGCACTGGTAGAGGCTGAGGTCCCCAGCACCACCAGCCCCCAGGGAAGGCTCATAGCAAGGATAGACGGAGTCATCGGAGAAGATGCTGCTGGTGTCCGACGGCTCCCCCTCCTCCTCCTCCTCCTTTTCCTCCTCATAGTGCAGCTCCGGGTCGGAGGCATCCAGGCTGGAAGCGGGGGCTGCCACATGTTCTCCTCCATCGCAGGCATCTGTCATCCGGCCTGGCTGGGGGGAGCGAGCCCAACTTGGCCCCAAGCCCTGCCTGGGGCCGGGAGCCTCTCCCGGGCGGACGAGGGGACACTCCGGACCGTTCACTCCCTCCTGTGCAGACACAGAGCGGGCGTGGGAACTGTGTGGGCTCCAGCATCCCTCATCCCGCTGGGAAGCCTCGGCCGGCTCCCAGCCCCCGACACAGCCCACGGGTCCAGTTTCCATCCTCTCCCCCGTGCAAACGCACCGGGGGCGTGGGTGCTGCGAAACCCCAAGTGGGGAGCAGCTCCCCACGGCACCGTGTCCGGCACAGAGCCAGGAAAATGGGAGGACATTGTAGGAGTTTGAAGGGTGGATAAATGTCCCATGGTCTAGGTGTTGGAACAGGCGGGTGAGGGGGAGGTGGGGAATGTCTGCGGGGTGGTGGGGATGCCAATCGGGGCACTGAGTGCAGCTGGGCTGCTGTGCCAAGCGTCATCAGGAAGGGGACAACTCCATCCCTCCCCACGCCATGCAGCCGGGCTCTGAGCCCTCCCCACTGAACTGGTGCCCATCAAAGTGGCTGCAAATACCTTTCCTGGCACCAGAGCCGTGTACAGGAGAGAAGAGTTAAATCTGGCTCCTTAGGACCAAGCAGCAGGAGAGCAGAGGCTGGAGCAGCTCCCGGCTCCGCGAGGAGCCCCTTAAGCCATGCGACATGGGGCAACCCGCAGCCCGGGCACAGGAGCCCCAGGGCAGGGGCAGACTGGCTGCAGCCTGGCAGCAGAAATTAAACGATTTGCTTCTAAGTAGAAGCCAACCACTAATTGATTGGTTCTGTGAAAGGACGAAAGCCTCCGCAATTCCATTAGCCTCTCCCACCCCTCTTAAACACCCCAAAGCAGGCTCTGGGGATAGGGGATGCTCTTCTCACCATACCCTGGGCTTACCTGGGGCTGCTCAGACCTTCCCCGTGGGTCCCTCTTTGGCTGGGCAGCATCACGGCTCCATCCAGGACAGAAAACTTTGCAAAGGACAGAGGAAAATCAGCCCCAGCCTCTGCAGCCAGAAAGAGACTTCTGCTCTGGGTCTGAGGTGGCCTTTGGGCACCAAAGCTGTGACAGCCTGCACGTTGATGTGGGCTCAGCTGGACAAGATATCTTAATTTAAACTGTTGCTTAAAATGGCTCCATTCATCCTGAGCAGGATCAGAGCTGCTTGGGCAGGATTTAGCATCTTTAGCTGAGGAGCTGCTGGGAGTCCTGGGTGTATTTTTATACCTGTCTCACCTCAATAAGATGCTGCCGCCCGAGCAGCCCGTCAGCTTGGCTAAAACCCCCCAAATTCCCTTCCTGCTCCCATTACATGCAGGTGAATTTGCTGATCAGATGAACCTGGGGAAGCTCTGCTTCAGCCAGGGGTGTGGATGCCCGTAACTGTGTGGGGGCATTAAATAAACTGCAACAACCCCCCCGAGAGGTGCTTTGGGGCCTCCAGCCCCCCTCCTCCTCCAGGCACATGGCGCCCAAGCCCTCAGGGCACTGGTGAGCTCGGGGAAGCCTTAGCCAGGAGCTCCCGAAAACTGAATTCCACATGAAACCTGACTGCTCTCTCTTCTTCATTTTTAAAGGTTTTTGTGTTGGTTTTTTTTTGGTGCTTGGTTGCTTTTCACATGTTTTCTGTGATACAGGGGCCTGCTGACCTGTGGGATCTGGGAAAGGGCACTTTTAGTCCCTGGATCAGCTATTTCACAGCAAAAAGGCCTGACTTTGGTCCCACTGTAGATCGCGGGAGGCTACTTTCTCTGTTTAAAGCAACCATTAAAGCAGAGTCCCAAAGGTCACTTCGCTTGCATCCTTGAATGTGAAAATATGGAGCAGATGAAGGATCCCAGCTGTTTCTTCTGTGCTGGGCACATCCTGCTGGGAAGCATGAGCTGAGGATCCTGATGCTGAACACCGGGATCCTGGGTGCTGAAGATGAGGATCCCAGTGCTGAAGGCTGCAGAGCCGGAGCCAGGCTCTGCGCCTCCAGTGTCCTCCCAGGCGCCGGTGTCACTGTAGCTGTGTCCATCCCTGCCAGGGGCCAGGACCTGCTCCAAGCCCTCTGGCATAGCATGAAGCCAGTTTCCAGCCCCCTTGTGGCTGCTCTGCCTGGGAAAGGCCCCAAAGCCAGCAAACACCTCGGGGGGAACCTCTGCAGCTCTGGATCCCCGATTGCAGTACCAAGAACCAGCCCTGGCCCCTCACTTGGGGGCTGAGCCCTCTGCTCCCGCTGTATCAGCAGGATGGCACAGTGTCACCCCAGTGTGACACCTCCTGCTCCATATAGAATCATAGAATCATCTAGGTTGGAAGGGACCTTCAAGATCACCTAGTCTAACCATCAACCTAACTCTGACAAAAAAAACCCATCACTAAACCGTGTCCCCCAGCACCATGTCAAACCATCTTTTGAACACCTCCAGGGATGGTGTCTCAACCACTTCCCTGGGCAGCCCATTCCAAGCCTTAATAACCCTTTCTGTGTAAAAATTTTTCCTAATATCCAACCTGAACCTCCTCTGGTGCAACCTGAGGCCGTTTCCTCTTGTCCCATCACCTGTGACATGGGAGAAGAGACTGACCCCCCCAGCTACACCCTCCTTTCAGGGAGTTGGAGAGAGCGAGAAGGTCTCCCCTCAGCCTCCTTTTCTCCAGGCTGAACACCCCCAGCTCCCTCAGTCTTTCCTCACAAGACTTGTGCTCCAGACCCCTCACCAGCTCTGTTGTTCTTCTCTGGACCCGCTCCAGCCTCTCAATGTCTTTTTTGTGGGAAGGGGGCCACAACTGGACACAGCCCTCAAGGTGGGGCCTCACCAGTGCCCAGTGCAGGGGGACCATCACCTCCCCAGTCCTGCTCACTACTCTGTTCCTGACACAGACCAGGATGCTGGTGGCCTCCTTGGCCACAGTATCCACCCTCCCGCCCCACCTTATCTCGGGGGAGGACCGGGAGCAGATTTAGGGCTTAGGGAGTTATCTGGGGAGCTCCGTGCCGTAATCTGCCGTCTGCCACAAGCAGGAGGCCCTGAGCTGGTTGCGTAAGGACGAGGTCGGGGTGCCACGGTCTCAGCCCGCCCCTCCGTGCCCGTTCGCCGGTGCCTCCGGTGGGGATGGTGGGGGTGTCCCCCAGCGTGCTGCGGTCCCGCTCGCTGCACCGCAGCCTTGGGGCGGCCAGGCCAGGGAGAGGACGGGCAGGATGGCACCGGGGGACTGTTCTTGCAGAGCCTTTTGCTGCCGGTGGGGCTTTGCAAAGCCTCCGGCTGCCACAAGGGGATGCCGGAGGCCGCGGGACGAGACCGCGTCCCGGCCCCGCTCCCGGGGCCTCCCTCCGGGCTGGACAGGCCAATACGGCTCTTTAGAGGGCAGTGGGGGAGTCACATCTTAGGTCTTTTTTTTTTTTTTTTTTTTTTAGTATTAGTATTAATTTTTTAAATAAATTTGTACACAGACATCACGGCATCCTCCCAGACGTCATTGCATCCGCTCAGATCTCATAACACCTTCCCAGATGTCATGGCATCGTCCCACATGTCATAGCACCCTGTCACATGTCATGGCATTCTCCCAGATGTCATAGCATCCTCTCAGATGTGATGGCATCCTCTCAGGCTTCACCTGAGCCTCACTGCCCGGGAAGCTGTCCCTTAAGGACGTTCTGGACAGAGGGAGGGGGTGAGGCACAGCTTGGAGATAAATAACCCAGCTGACATGGGGAAATCATAGAATCATAGAATCATTTAGGTTGGAAAAGATCCTTGGGATCATCGTGTCCAACCATCTACCCCCCCTCTACAAAGTTCTTCCCTGCACCATATCTCCCAACACCACATCTAAATGACTCTTAAACACATCCAAGGATGGTGATTCAACCACCTCCCTGGGCAGCCTATTCCAGTGTCTGACCACTCTTTCTGGGAAAAACTCTTTCTTAATGTTCAGCTTAAACCTACCCTGTTGTAGCTTGAAGCCATTCCCTCTTGTTCTATCACTAATTACCTGGGAGAAGAGACCAGCACCAACCTCTCTACAGTGTCCTTTCAAGCAGTTGTAGAGAGTGATGAGGTCTCCCCTCAGTATCCTCTTCCACAAACTAAACAGTCCCAGCTCTTTCAATCGCTCTTCATAAGATTTTATTCTCCAGGCCCTTCACCAGCTTCCTTGCCCTCCTCTGCACCCGTTCAGCACCTCGAGATCTCTCTTGTACTGAGGTGCCCAAAACTGGACAAAATACTCCAGGTGTGGCCTCACCAGTGCCAAGTACAGGGGGAGAAGGATGTCATGGCCAGAGCACACGGTCGTGGGAAGAACGATGTCACGGCCAGAGCACTGGAACCAGCTGCTTTGCTGTGGGGATGTGCTGCTGAGAGCAGAGCATCACCCGCTCTCCTGGTGAACCCACACACACTAAATCACCGCTGATGCTCAGGAGCATCCACGCAGGTGGGGGGGCCAGGAAGGGGCTGGAGGACAGCTCTGATCTTTCACCTCTTGCCCAGGGTCCATCTGGGAGTGCCAAGCCTGGTGGTCTGGCCCAGGTCACTCATCCCTCACTGCCTGGTCATCTCCATCACAAAACCCGGGCGCAATAACTCAGCATGGAAGGGAAGTGGAGGGCGTTGATTTAAACCCATGGATGGGCTCTCCTAACCCTGGCCCTCCTTGCTGCGGTCAGGGCCGGGTCACGGCCGAGTGCAGCTCCTGCCCCGTGTGGAGGAGAGGGCCGTGGGGACCTGGTGACGTGCTTTGCAGAGCAGCCACATCCAGCCCCACTGCCCCTGTGCCTGGGTGATGCCCGGGGAAGGAGCAGGGAAAGGGCCAGGTGCTGCCGTGGCCGTCTACGGGAGGGTGAGGAGGTGCCTGGTGTGTCACAGCCCCGCTCCCGGCCCGGCTGTAAATCAGTGGTGGGAGTCACCGTACGAGATGACAAGGCCAACCCTCCGCAGAGGGAGGGCAGCTGGTGCAATCCTGGGGTCACGCCATGATTTACGCCGCGGCGGCTGCGTGAGCTCGGCAGCCGTGCCAGCCCGGCGGGCGGCCGTTGGCACCGTGGTTCCTGTAGCAAAGCCTGGTGCAGGCAGGAGCTGGCAGGGGCTTGGTGCAGGCAGCAAAGTGTGATCCGAAGGATTCTCTACCGCGGTGCAAAATCCCATCCTCCAACTTTCCCATCTAGTCTTCCCACGTGGCGGGAGACCAAACCCTCTGCCTTCGCCGCTGCCTGCATCCCTTACCCAAAACACTGCGGAAGGGGGATTGCCTCCCCTGGTGGGTCCTGCCGCGCCGAGGAATGTCACCCCCTGCCACCAACAAGGACAAAGCATTCCCTGCATCCGTCACACTCTGCTGACCACCTTGGGGAGCTGCTGCCCACGGGGCTCAGGGTGGCAGGGACAATAACCCCTTGTCTTGTGCCTGCCTGGTACTGTGCCTGGACATCCCGGGAGGAGACACGCGTTGCACGGGGAAGCAGCACACCTGCCCATTCCAGCACGTGCTCGAAACCAGGGGATTTCACTGGGATTTACTTTGAACACACATTAAGACCATAAAGCACCTTATCCAAGGCTGTGGACAGGCGCCGTGGCAGGGTTGTTACCTCCTGCCTCCCAGCCCAAAGCGAGCAGGCAGGGCTATGGCACGCAGGCCAACAAGAGTTGCGAGGAAAAGTTACCTTTGGCAGTAAAGAATACAAAATAAAAATGGAAATCTGGTTTTTTTCCCCCTTATTTTACACATATTCCTAAATGCAGTACAGGCAGAGGGGGATCCAGCCCCGGCACAGCCTGGCTTCGCTACCTAAAAAGGCAATTAAGGACTTGGATGTATTTGTTATAAACGATATCTTTCTCATTTCTGCTCCCATAACATCAGGTGAAAAGATTTATATGAGGCTTTTGCATGACAATTCTACCATTTACCTTTTTTGGGGGGGGGGTCTAGCTTGAGACCAGCATGACTAACAGCCCCCAGCCCAATCCAGAGAAGAGCTGCTGGATCGAGGGTGTCCGTGGGGAGCAGACTGCAGGATTGGGCCCTGGGGACTGGGTCATCAAACCAGCCCTGTGTGCTGCCGGGCACAGCTCCTCGGTGCTGCCGGTCACCCATGGGCAAAGTCCGGGTGAGTTCTGACACGTAGGGGCTGGCGAGAGGCTTCAGTGACCACCACAGCTCCCCGAAACCCCAGCTGAGGCTGAGGCCACTGTGGTTCCCACCCGCCACCGTCCTTTTTAATTTAGGGTCTTGGGGTTAAAAAAAATAAATAAATGCCAAGAGAGAGGCTTTTCTGATTAAATTACAGCTGGCCAGTGCCGGAGATGGAGATCAATTTCAATTTCTGCCCTTTTTTTTTTTTTTCGGAGCAGGGGAAGCGCTAGGGATGGCACAGAATTGGGGGTGGGGGTGGAAATCAGACTTGCTAATTCCCCAGTTGTAATTATACCTAAAGAGAGATGGTGCTGCATGAGGTCCCTGGTGTGCGAGGGGTAATTTAGGGTTTCTTTGCGAGGCCTCTATGAAATTTGGAAGGAGAGGGGCTTCCCCCCCACCAGCCCCAGTAATTGTATTTCTGGTGCCGCAGATGGTGCTGGCTCCGGATACTTGCTATAAAGAAGATGGATCGCGGCACGCGGAGGGCGGCGAGGTGACGGCATTGCGCTCTCGCCTGCATGATGAGCATTATCCATCAGGCCCTTTACAAGGCAGCAGGAGCCGGGACAATAAGGAATTGCCCAGCAGGTAAAGGCCACCGCATCCAGTGGCCAGTGCCCCTGTCCCCAGCTAGTGTCCCTGCCTCCATTCAGGTTTATTTCCAGCTTCTTCGTGCCTCAGCTTTCCCACTTCTCCATAAAAATGGCTTTTAACTTGGAGCGAGGTCCAGGAACAGGCGATGTAGCCCCGTGGTGGTTGCATGGTCACATACGTGCAGGAGCGGAGATGCCCAGTATTCACCTGACGTTCTGAATGTCTCTTGAAACCCTGATCTTGGAGGACCCTTTAGGTTATGGGTGTCTGGAAGGGGGATGAGGAGGAACCTGGGATCAGGGCTGAAAAGAAAAGCCTGGAAATGAGCCCAAGTGCAGCAGTGAAGTTCCTGTGAGCTGCCGGTGACCATGAATGAAGTAAATGACTTTTTTGAATGCTTGTGGGAGGGGAAAAGGCCATGTCATTTTCAGGTATTTCCCTCTATTTATAAAACATTGTTTCTTGAGCAGCTGTTTGGATATCTCCTGGCAGCAGGAGCGAGCACAGCCACGCTCACACACCCATCCTCTTCCTCACGCTGTATCCCTCCCCACCAAGGTCAGCTGCTGCTGCTCATGAAGGGTTTTCCAGCAGCTCCATGCGATCCTCAGCCAAAAAAAGAAAATTAAAAACTCCCCCCACCTCCAAGGTGCTTAACCCAACCATGCTGAGGTCTCCTGCTTTTGGAGCCCAGGGAGAACCAAGGGCCAGAGGAAACCTAATAACTGCCCTGGGGAACCTGAGCATGGGGAGCTAAAAGAGGAGCCAGGTCCCTGGCTATGTAAATAAATGTCAAGTTATCTGATCGTGCAGGCAATAAACAGAAACAGGAGAGCACAGCGAAGGGAGCCGCATCCGCCTGGAGCATCACTGCGTGGCCGGGAAGGGTGGGATGCCCCGAGCCCAGGGAAGGGACCGGGGACGGAGCTGGGTTTGGTGATTTACAAGATGTGACAAGGCCGGCTGAAAATGATGGATAGGAAGTGGGTAATGCCGCTCCCCAGCTGGGCTCCGTGGTGTTAGCAGAGGGGAAAGGACGTCCCCAGCTATTTATCATCTTTCCCCAGGCCCCCATAGGACTGTGAACACCCAGTGTCCAGCACATACTGAGTGGATTAACCCTTTCCAAGGATGCCTGGGGATACGGCTCTGCCACCTGGATCCTGGCTATAGCAGGAGGATGAGTTTTTGCTCTTCTTCTCTATTTCTGCCCCAAAGAATCCACTGATGGGTGGGATGCTGCTGCTCCGGAGGAAGCAGGCAGGGGCTGAGTGGGCTGGTTCCCGGATGGAAAACAGAGTCTTTCCCTTTCTCCAGTTTTTTCATGTGCCTGGGATACAGTGGGAGGAGTGAGGTAGGCAGCTCATCACAGCAGTGAGAGTGAAGAGCTCCAGTATCAGCTGTGCAGGGGGGGCAGGCAATCGGGGGGCAGGGGGAGTAGAAAACTAAGACCAGCAGCTGGAGCCACAGGGAACCCCCCCGGAGCCCAGGCGTTGCCGATCCCTCCTGCAGCTCCTCGGCCAGCGCTGCCTTATTAGATTTGGCAAAATATTACAGGAGTGTTTGGAAGGTTAATTAACACAAGGCACTGCAGCCTGGGAACCCAGCTTTGCCGATGGGTGAGCCCTCGGCCAGCCGAGTTCAGGCCGTTGAGTTGAAATAAAACCTGCCCCAGCACGATGTGCCCAGGGACCACCCCGTGCCTTTTTACAGCTGGGACGTCTGCTCACGCTGGGTTAGACCTGGCACCGTCCAGTCCTTCCCGCTGCTTCCTGCAGCTCTCCCGGCATCCCCAGTGCGATGCTTCCCGGTTATCCCGATCCTAGAGGTACCAGGCATATAGGGGACCTGCTTCACCAGGGGGGATATTGGGGAATGAAGCTGCGAGGGGAGCTGGCCGTGTTGTGTGGGAGACCTGGGCTGGGGCTCCTGCCAGTACCCAGATGATGCTGCTGCTCACCAGCAAGAAGCCACCTCGTCCCCCTGCCTGGGTGCTGTGTCTCATCCCACGTGGGCCCCAACCATCACACAAACCCCAAACCAGCTCCTTCTGATGCACTTTGGGCAGGACAAAGGTTTTTCCTTCAACATAAGCTGCGTTTAGAGGAAAAAACAGCACCTAGAAGCTCTGTGGTCTCCTTTAGCATCACGACACAGGAGGTGGGAGGCGCTGGGTGCTGTCCCCAGTCCAGGTATGGAGGAACCAAAGGGCAAATAAAGCTGAACTGGAGCTGAGGTGCTGGCTGGGGCTGTGACACCATGTAGCCATGGCTATTTATCCCCTCCTGCCTCCCTGCCTGTGTGTCGGGGTGCAGCCGCACGGCCGGTAACCCGAAGCTCCCATTCCTGTCATGTTTTACATGGCCGGGCATGTGGTTATATTTTGTTTTGCCAACCTTTGCTTTCCCCAAAGGAGGGAATGAAAGGGCCAGTGTGCCGCCAATTTATTGTGCCTCCAGAGAGCCCCATGGCTGCCAAAAAAGCAGATGCCTTCTGCTTAATCTGGCCTGTTGCTATGTAAACCTCCTTCCCGCTTTGATGTCCCCTATAAATACTCCATGTGTTTCCAATAAACTGGCATTTTTATCACTGGAGCTGTTAAAGGCAGATCTGTGTCAGATTTGTCCCTAGGCTCAGCCAGGGGTTCGCTGGGGATAACCTCCCTACCCTCATAAAGGGGCTTATTGTATCTGGGGCTGGGGGTCCAGGCCTGAGAGGGGACGCGGCTGCCGCAGCAGTGGCACCGCTCCCGGCCCCGGCACAGCGCTCCCAGGGGAGCGGGATGCTGCCTGGGTGCTTCTCCCCCGTCAGCCAGAGCTGAACCCCGGGCTGGGACCACCAGGGCCCCCCGACCCACAGGGCTTTGGCTGCCCAGCCTGGGCTCCTCCTCGCAGCGTGGCCCCTCCAGAAGTGCCGCTCTCTGTGTTGCTTTTTTAAGTGCTTCTCACAGGCAGGCAGGAGGCCCCGTCTCCCTGCCGTGATCTCAGGCACCTCAGTTCTTTTTTTTTTTCCCAGCCCCTAATTTTCGTAGCTTAAATGATGCAACAGCCAAAGGGGGTGCGGAAAATACAACCCAGTGTCCTTCCCTGAGGAGCAGTCCAGAAGCCAGGACCTCCCTGCATTTTGTTAACAGTATTTCTCAGAGTTAGGCTGAAACTCACCTCACCTGCTCACAGGCACCTTCTTAATCTCCCTGCCGTTCCTCCCTGCCCTTTCGCTGGCATAAATCTCTCTGATTATCATTGTCTCCCAAGGACAGAGCACAGAGACACACACCCCCCCAGCTCAGGGCAGCTCCTCCATCATGTTCGCGGGTCAGTCCCCATCCCCTGCTGCTGTCGGTGACGCTGGTGGCACACGAGGCTTTGGGGTGCTCAGCCCTGACAAGGGGAACTGGGCTGTGGCTGGAGCATCAGCCCCACTCCTCTCTGCAGGAGGAGGTGGCCTGGGGCGGCTACACAGGGGTAAGTCCCTGCATCCTGGGATGTTTGGGTACAAAGTGTGGTGCATTAACAGTCTGTGACAAGGACACTCACATGACAGAGCTGAGATGGACGTGTGCGGTATGTCAGAGGGGTGTTGGATACGGGTGGGTCTGGGTCTTCCCAAAAGCAAAATTCACCCCAAGAGACCCCAGCAGGGCAGGGGGCTCCATTTTAGCCCTTGCCAGCCTCAGAAGCTCCTGTGGGGATGGGGTTCACACTGCGGCTGCCTGTAGGACGGCAGCTCCGTCTCGTTCCCCCAGAGTCGCAGCTTCGTTCCCCTACTACTGCATCCTGCCTGGGGGCTTCTGCCCCTTCCTCTGTTGGGAGATGAAGGTCTGGCATGGGCTGGTCATGCCCCTGCAGCTCCGGCATCTCCATTCCAATGCCCCACCATGCTCAGAGGGCACCTGGGTGGACCTTCCCCATCAAAGTCCAGCAGCAACTGGGTTACCAGCTATGGGACTGGGCAATCAATGCCTCTGCCCCATTGGGAAACTGGGGGAGGGGTTGTTGTGAGGTTTTTTTTAATCCCTATTTTGGCCTGAAATGTGGTGTCAGAAGCCTGGCTGATATATGCTACAAAAAAAGGGGTCGGCAGCGCTGGTATTCTTTATTTTGACAGGGCAATGAAAGTGTTATGTAGTCGTGACGCCTCCCTGCTGCTCCACCCCCCTCGGCCTTTATCAACCTGAAAGAGCCCAGGATCCTATTTATAACCTAACCTGAATTGTGTGGTGCATGGGGAAGCGGCCACAAAGAGCAGTGATTTATGAACGCGGAAAAAAAACAATGCAGACCCTCCATGCTCTCCCCCGGTCCGCAGAGGAGACCCCTTCACCCAGCCCTAGCACATCGGGGATGGACCTGGCGGGGTTCAAAATGCCCCTGCTTGGTTCGCACAGGGCGACAGCAGCCCCTGTGCTTGCTTTTGGGTTTGAGATGGGAAGCTGGAGCTTCCCGGGCAGCTGATCCCTGCCCCAGGTACTATTCCTGCTCTACAGACCAAGCGATCCACCCTCTCCCACTGGGGTCTGCAGCCGTCATGGGTGGGTTGTGTCGAACATCCCGAGGGTGTTGGTACCCCGAGTTACCTCACGGTGCTCTTCTGCAATGCTGCTCACCTCAAGATGTCCACAAGAGTCTTTCTAAAATTATTTAATAGGTTTTAAATTAATTACTTTGATAAAAGGTGCTTTCTGCTCACACGTCAGGAGCGCTGACAGATTGCCAAGCCCCTCGTTACGGCCCAGGGGGGAAGGGGAGGGATGACAGCAAAGCTTGTCTCTCCAAGGTCAAATCACTTCCATTCCTCACCCTTTTCTTTCTAATAATGTTGTCAATGAGCACCGGCATCGGCAGCTCCAGGGGCAAAGGAAACTTGCCGTCCAGCTTGGCTCCATGGCAGGCGCAGGTGGATCCATGGCAGCTCCTCAGGGATGGGTTTGGGGTGTCAGGGTGCCTCCCTGGCCCTGCTTAAATGCCTGGTACCCACCACCATCAATCGCAATTAATCTTCTCAATATCTATGGCTGTGAGCAGTTCAGAGCAGAGCTGAGGCTGTCCCTTGCTGCGCTGGCTCTGCGGGGGTTCCCTGTGTCGTCTGCCCTCCCGTACCCCAGCACTCTTTTGCATTTCCCGTTTTTCCTCTTTTTTTTGGACAGAAACCAGGGAGCAGCCAGGACAGGGGTAGTGATGCCAGTGCCATCGATGGGCCTCTTGCCCCGTGCACGTATATCAGGTTATTGCTGATGACATCTGAATTTGGCATTTGGAATACCTCCCTTCTGAGTTGTGACACATTGATGGTTGAAGCAACCCAGCAGGGTTTTGACTTTCCCTACCTAATTACTGCCAGATTGCTCAGCCCCGTCCCCGTGCTCCTTGGGGACATGACTGCACGCGTGGGGAATGGGGCAGGGGCTGCCCAGATATCTTCCTGGGCTGGGAAAGCTCGTCTTTGTCCCAGCTTCTCCATGACCAGGCTCTGCTGAGAAAGATGCAGCACCAGAATTAGTTTATTATCAATTTCCAGTGCAAAAGCATCTGGAATTTGAGCTGGGCAGCACTAAGTGTTTCATTAAGGATGCTCTACCTACTGGGGAGATGTCCTTCACCTTCCCATCTCTGGGCCGTGAGCTGGGGGTTGATGTGCTGGGTACCCCCAGTGTCAGCCCACGAGCTCCCTGCTCCCAGCACAGCCCCTGCACTGCATTTTCACACTGAAGAGCTTAACAAGGATGTTTCTTCTATCTTAACTAATTTATTCTTGTATACATCGAGGTCAGCCAGGGTGCAGGGCACTGCAACCAGAGTGAGAAAAGCTCTTGACAACGGAGATCTTGCTCTGCTTTCCGTCAAGCGTCAGCCCCGCTGCCATCAGCATTTCCCTTTGGTGTCGGAACCCAGTCGGCTGGCCGGGGACATGGCACCCCCCTGCCACAGGCGCAGACTCTGGGGAATGATGCTGGGGACCGGCTGCCTGTGTGTGCCACGGCGAGGTTCGGTCTTGCCGGAGCGGAGCCAGGGGAGCGGGCAGGACACGGCTCAGCACGCCCGGCCGGAGCCGTGGCCGGTGGAGGTGCTGGCTCCCGGGCTGCGGTGAGCCACGGCACTGGCAGGACTGCCCGGAGCTGGCGGGGGGGAAATAATAGTGAAGAGATTTTGACGAGGCAGCTGCTTGCAGGGGCTTGTTGTGGGAAAAGCAGATCCAGGTGCTGCACTCAACCAAGCATGAAAAATAGCAGAGGGGAAGGGCTGCAGGGAAGGGAGAGAGCTGCAGCATGCACCACGGTCACCCGGCTTTTACTGCACCGGGGAGACCAAGAAGCTCATCTTGTGTCCCCAGATAATGGGGACAGGAGGAGTCGAAGTGGCCGGAGAGGCGGGATGAGGCTGGCTGGCTGGGAGACCCTGGGGACGTGAGGAAGTGATGGAGCTGCTGCCGCATGGTGTCTCCGTGCTGGCCAAGCTGCACCAGCACGCTCCTTCCGCCCCCTCCGCACATTTGTGTGAGTCAGTTTCTGTCCCCACGCGCCCGCATTGACCAGCGGAGGGAAGAAATGCTTGAGGTCCCACATCTGCCTTCTGACAGTGGCCGGGCTCCTGCTGCGTGGAGCAGGCGTGCGGCTTCTCCTCCCTCTGACCCCTGTGGTTTGAGGAGCTGGTATAAAGCTGTATGGGATGGCAAAAGCCACTGTCCCGAGTGTCAGACCAGCGGTCACCTCCTCAGCCCTCTTCCGCCTCTTCCACAGCCTCAATTCAGAAGAAAAGCTTCATCTCACTGGGTTCATGAGCAAGAAGGACCAAATCCACCCTTGCTTAGCCTGAAAATAGTCATACAATTGGTGCTTTGTCCTAAATTTCAGCAACACCAGTACCAGTACAAATCCACCCTAGACCCATGGCTTTATTCTTCCAAAACTGAATCAAATTTGAGGCCCAGCACTGTAGAATCTTCAGATTTAGGACTTGCTTAATCAAAATACTGTTCTTCTTTCCTGGTTTCTGAAGGTCAGTCGTCACATCCACTATGTGTTTGACGTCCTGCTACCTAGCCAAAAGTCTTGCAGAAAGTCAAGAGGTTCCTCAATGGAGACATTCAAAATGTCTGTAACAACGCCCCCCCAGAGTTCATGTTTCATTGCGCGCTGATTTATCATCCCTTGAGTTAATTATTGACCTTAGCTTTGCCTTGGTCAATATTTACCTCCCCAGGTCAATAAATCTTGACGTTCACCTCAACAGAAGTCGATATCTCCTTAGTATTTATCTATTCCTTTTGTTGCTAATTTTGCTGAAAGCTTTTATTTATTCTTATAAAGCCTGTTCACTTGGCACAAGACCTGCTTGGAAAGGAGAAACCTTTGTGTATCCATTACGGACAAAACCTTTGGTTCTCTACGATGGTTCATGTGGGACATCATGGACAGAAACCATGGGTGGCATCGCTCCAGCAGAGGCAGGACACTGCTTTCTTCCACCTGGCTGATAAGATCTGGCCGATTTTCAATCATCAGCAACGCTTGGCTTTTCTGATGGGGTTGACTGCTTTGCCTGGAGCAGAGCCTGGCTGCTGAGAAAACCACATGTTCCTGCCATCCAGGCTTGGAGCTGGTCAAATATTGGGTCAGGAGGAAGAAGAATCACAGCTTATCCTCAAATATTTATGGTAAGATAGGCCAGCTCTTCAGGATGTCATCCCTCCTTTGCTGCATGGTCCTTGAGCCTCACAGGCAGCTTGTGGGTGCCATTCCCATGATCCCACTCCCAATGGAGGAGACCCCTCTGTGACAGGGATGGACAAGGGAGTCGTGATTTTAAAGATGTTAGTTCCATGGTGTGAATAAACCTCTCCTCTGAGTACAGAAGCACTGGGGGTCTAAATCGTTCCCCACTCCTGTCTGCAGAGGCAGGAGCACGCCATCATGCCCTCAGCCTTGGCCACTACAGGGTCCAGGTGATGCCTCTGCCCCAAGAGCCTGCCCTTCCCTTCTTTCCATTAAATGGAACTAGATTAATTGCTGACGTGTCTATATATGCCTGTCCCCTCTCGTTTTTATTCCCCCCATGGCAAAGATTAATTGGAGTTGCTGTAGGAGGCTGTGGGCATGGGAAAGGTGTGAGAAGCACTTTTGGGGCAGGTATAAGTGGGTGATGTACAGAGCCAGGAGCCTGAACGCCTCCTGTGTGCTCCGGCTGTGCCGTGTCTGAGCGCCCTGGCCACCGTCATGTTTCTTGGCAGAAAAGCTCAGAAAACCATGGAGGCACAAAACATGACTCGTAGCTGCTGAGAATCCTTCTCCCTCCAGACACAGGTGGGTACAGCCACTCTCCAGCCAATGCTCGTCCATGGCAGTGTCGCATGGGCCCTTTGGTTCAGAAGAAGAACCACCTTCCCATCACCTTTTGCACCATTTTTTCTGCCAGCCCAGCCCAAATCCCAGCCCTCTTTTAGGCAGAATAGGTACTGAGGAGGATCCTGGCCAGGATGAGATTTCTGTTTCTCCAATAGTGCTGAGAGACGGGAGCGGGGTCTTCCCTTCCTGAGGGCAGGTGATGGGACAGGTTGCTGGAGGTGGCTGCTGCCTCCCGGCATCATAAGGCTGAGGACACGCGGTTTCATGGATTCCGCTCTGATGCCATCTACAGAGTCTGGGCTCCAGGGTCTGGGACAAGCTCTGATAAATGCATTGGATATAGCCAGATCTTTTGCCTTGCAATCATCTGCCTTGGAAATAAATCTCTTCTCCTTGCCTCTTGATGCATGTCCCCTTGCCCACGAGGACCCCCCAACATAATCCCTAATCTTTCTCCCCCTGTGAGGAGGAGAGGGGAATAACCTCCATCCCCATGTTCCTGCCTCGAACTTTTAATATTTTAATTGAGTGAATTGACCTGGAGTAGTCTATTGAACTCTGCCTGACCTTTTAAATAACAGGTCAAGGATTTAGCTTTGCAGTGCTGACCTCTTCTCTTATCTGCTAATACTGCTCCTCTCTCAATTAGCTGCCATCCCCCCGACCCGGTGAGGTTGGGACCACTTTGCAGGCGTCAGCGTGGTTTCCTCCACGCACGAGTGGGTAACACCGTGCGGCACCCGCCTCCGTGGCTCTGAAATGGAGATCATTGATGCTCCCTTGGAGTTTGTTGCCACTGTCCCACAGCATCCTTCTCCAGGGCCAGGCCTCCAGGCAGGGATGTCCACCAGCACCTAAAGAAAGCTTTGTCCTTGTCTTTTACTGACGGGGAGAACCGAGGCACGGCAGAGGGAAAAGCAAAGCTGAAGCTGCTGTGAGGGTCCTGTGGCAGCTCCATCCTCATCAGCCACATTGAGAAGACTGAAAGGGCACTTTCCTCATTTCCGTGGATGTTAGAGGTCACCAAGAGGAACAGCATGAGATCCCACCTGCCCTGGGGAACCAAGAGAAGTGACCCCTTTGGACCAGCTGAAGTTGCTGCTGCGGCCCATCCAGAAAATCCTTCCTGAGGATGATAGTGGGAAACGCTTACCAGGAGTCTTGTGTCATGCTGAGGGCTGTAAAAGAGATTTTTTGGCATTTCAGTGGACGTGGGACACTGGACCCTCCATAGTCACATCAGCTTGAGCAAGAGGTGCTGTGTCATGAGTTAAAAGGTCCTCTGCAGGTTCCTCATGCCCTGCACGCCTGGGCAGCTCTCTCCTGTGTCCAGAAGACAGACTCACATCCAGGTGAACCCTTAGGGGTTTTGAACCTCTTTTTAACCCCTTTTTGGAGGTAGGAGCCTGTTCCTCGAGCAGTGGCCAGCTGTGGCCATGCCACCCTCTCCCACCCAACACAGCTGGCTTCTCCATCTGCTTGGTGCGGTGGCCGGTGCCTTCACAGAGAGCATCATTTAACTTTTATGGGGATCTCCGGGGGCCAGCGAACAAATGCAAAGATTTGTAAACCCATAAAACCCTGCCTGGTCCAATTTTATCTCCACGAGAGCCCGTTTGGGAGAGCAGCCCTGGGTTACCCAGCCCTGTTAAATTAGCACTGGGCTCTGCATTCCAGAGTATAAATATCTGCCATTGTAGTGCTGAGGAATGCAAGCGCGTTGGAGTCTAAAATTAAAGAGCTGGGACGAAGGCATCTCGGGTTACCAGAAACAAGACTCCATTGTGCTCCCGTTGGGGCTTCGCTGTGGTGCAGGGCAGTGGACTGTGAGTGTTTAGAAACTGCCTGGGTTAAACCTGAGGGGTGAACTAGCCTTTCAGTACAAAATTTTTGATACGTCTCTTAAGTTGACTCCCCCCCCCCCCGAGTGCTGCTCCAGAGGGCAGGGTGTCCCACTGGGCGCTGGGTGAACCTGCAGAGGATGCTCTGCAGTTTTGCATCACTTTCCAGGGGTTTTTCTATCCGCTCCGGTGTCCCGTCCCCTTCTTCTGCCTCGGCTCTCCACATCCTCAAGCAACAGCTTGAAGTAAGCACCTCTGAGACTTGGGCCAGTGTTAGCTCACACCCCGTGCCCGTGGGGCAGGGAGGAACATGCTGCCAGCCCCGTCCCCGTGTTTGGCCCCGTCCACATCCACCCCTGAACACAGCTGGTGCTCATGTCGCTCCGCTCTGTTTAACAGGCAGAGCCAGAGATGCTCAGCTGATGTTTACCGGCGATGAGGCCACTTGCGCAGAGGAATTTCTGGCCCCTGGAAAAAAAAAAAAGGACTGGTGCAGGGGAAGTTAGTGCCCTCTTTTTTTTTTTTAAACAATGCTCTATATTCCGCAAAGGAGTGGAAAATGGGTCAGAGTGGGATTGTGCTGAGGTTGCACTGGGGATGCACAGTCGTCGTTTGACCTGCTGGGGTTCCCTGTGCCAGCGCAGTCTGGAGGGAACCCCCATCCTGGCACAGCACCTCGCGTCCTGCCCGGCAGCTCCACCAAACCAAATCCTTCAGCAGAAACTCTCCCTGTCTCTCACTTCAGATGCAAATATCTCGTTGGCTGAAAATAAGGAACAGGGTTAGAAAGAAGGTAGGAGTCAGATGGATGAAAGGTGTAGAAAAAGTCAGATTTGCTTGTTATTTGCTGTTTTGCTCCACTGTTTGTGGTTAGGATACAGTTCTTCATACAGGTGGTTGATTCTGAGTGTTCCCTGCGCCTGGTGCATCTTGGTTTTGCTCTCCCAGTTTCAACTTCGAGCAACCAATGCTTCTGTGGGACACGCGGCCCGTGGGGATGCTGGAAGTGG
The DNA here is from genome assembly GCA_003697955.1 of Calidris pygmaea. NCBI lineage: Eukaryota > Metazoa > Chordata > Aves > Charadriiformes > Scolopacidae > Calidris > Calidris pygmaea. The sequence goes on from QJSC01009557.1 coordinate 223,783, forward strand.
TCCTAGGACCGGCGAGCTGTGGGGAGAGCTGTGATCTGCCCTGCCTTTGGTGAGGGTTTCCCTTCACGTCCTGCCCCGAAGCCCTGGCTGTTGTTGGCGGTGTGGACGGGGGCTGCCACGGCCACGGGGGGGTTGAATCCCCCTTTGCAGAGGCTCCAGGCGCCTCCTTTCAATCCCACCCCGCAAGTGTGGGCTTTGATTGCCGTTTCAGACCCATACGCCTGCTCAGTGAGCGCGCGGTTCATGACGCAGAAAAAACACAGAAACCTCAGTAAATATGGAGCTGTTTCCTGTTGCCGTCGCGGTGTCCCCTGAGCAATCAATTTATGGCCCCTAAAGCTCCTCTAAGTGGATTTAGCCTCTCAAGATAAATCTTTTCCCTTTGTGCATGCAGAGCATGGCTCCGCTTCTGCAGCCGCTGCTGCTAAATCAGGCGTTTGGGGAGATTAAACCCCGTGGCTGGACCCCTGGCCCACGCCGGCACTGGTGGCAACGCTGAGCCCGGTGGCAGTGGCCTCTCTGCCGGGTCCGTGGTGGCAGCTAGTCCCCAGATTGTTCTCATGCTCATGGGACTTTTTTCTTTTATATAATTAAGGGGACATGTTTGCCCTGGGGTAAGATCTTAGGGCTGACTTATGATTTTCCTTACACGAATGGACTAAACAAGGAGCTCCTGGGAGTTCTCTCCCCTCTGCTCTCTCCCAGCAGAGATAAGCCCACGAGGACCCTCCTCAGGATGGACTGGGATTCTCAAGCCACCTCGTTTATCCTGCTAATGGGCCCTCTGCCTTCTCCACCTTCGCACAGTTTGGTGTGGATGGGGTCCCCGGGCTGGGGGTGACGCTCTGGGGTCCCTGGCTCCCCATCATGCTGCTCCCCTTCTGCAAAGCAGGGACTGGGGATCCTGAAGCTCCGCAGGAGCAAAGCGGGCAGCTGGTGGTTATTTCTTCCCCTCGGCGGAGAAAGGGAAGGAAACTGAGGCAGCTTCATCTCTTGCCGGGAAGGAGGAGCTGGGTTTAATTGCAAACGGGAGCGGGGATGCTCGGGATGGGGGACGCTCCCCAGCTGCCAGCAGCGCAGCCCCCGGCTCCAGCCTTCTGCTCGAGCTGGGCTGGAAAAAGCCCTATTAGCTACACGAATTTTAAGCACAACCAGATGTGGGAGATGAAGCTGTTAAACTCCTTTTGTGCTCTCAGTGGAGGCTGGGGGTGTTCCCGGGCCCCCACACCGCTACATGCCCCCTTCACTGGAGTTACTGAAACCAGAGGCTTTGCTCGGCCAGGGAGGGGATGGTGCCGCTCAAATAATTCTCATGTGACAGTTTGGGGAGTCTCTCATTGCTAAAACCAAGGCTAAGGCTTGTGCCACAAGCTCCTTCCCCAGTTTCTGCTCATTTACAAGCATCACCTCCTCCAGAAATTCAATGCAAGCTCTTTATAAACAGGAGACCCATTTCCAAACTGCAATTTTTGGAGGTCGAAGGAACTTTACTTTCCACAAGCACGTGAGCACAAAGCTTGTCCCTGTTCAGAGATGGTGTGTGCTTGGTCTTGTCACCGGGAGCAGGTATCCCTGGATCCCAGGAGAGAGCACGAGCAGCGAGGATCCAGCAGCCCAGCCACCAATAAATCAGTGACTCTCTGTAATTTTATGTAACGTTAATAAATCAGACAAATGAAAATAGCTCAAGCCTTGTAAGGCATAAATCAACCTTCCGCTCTGGCATGGTGCTTTAAAATAATTTGTAGATTGATGGTTGTCTGGCTGAATGAAGGAGCTGGGGGCCTGGGAAGATTTTTAATGACCGCTGTGGTGCAATGTCTCCCCAGGCAGAGTCCCAGCTCCTCCCCCCTTCCCAATTTGCCAGAAGCAGCTCTGAGGGAACTGGGGGTCGGCTGCAGTGTGGGGAGCAGCGGGGAGGTCCGAGCTGGACACACAGCCTTGAGGGCCCTTCATTGGGACTGGGGGGCTTTTCTGAGGCTGAGGTCCCCTGGGATCTGGGTATAAACTCGGTGGGACCAGGTCACTTCCCTCCTGCCGATCTCCGGGGTGGCAGTGCTGCCGGCACAGGGTCTGTGCTGCCATCACGGAGGACTGCCAGGGCTTTGGGAGAGGTAAAAGCAGGAGGAGATGCACAGCTCGGCAGAGTTTCTCGTGCACCCCCTGAAAGCACCGCTGGAGTGCAAGCAACCCACCAGACATGCTTCCAAATTATCTACCCCCTCTCCCATCCCTGCTGCCACCATGGGCTCAGCGTGGCCACTCCAGGGACACACTGACATCACCACAGTGCCAGCGTGGCAACGCAAGAACCTCGCTCTCACCAAACCCAGGACAATTTCGGCATCAAAACCAGGGGAAAAGATTCCTTTTTTTTTTTTTTTTTGGTTTGTTCCTGTTACTCGTTTCTATCCTGGTTTTAGTTGCTGTGCTCCCCACCCTGGCAGGTCCCACATGGTTCCAGATCTGTTGCCGTGAGCATTAGCAGAGGGTCAGGGCTTCTGGTCTGTCCCTGTTCTTACAACTTGCCAGTGGGTAGCTGTTTAACACTTCTGGGCCTTGTTTTTCCCATCTATACACTGAAAATAATATTCCTTCCTAAGGGCAATGGCTCCATTAATGGCTGTTTGCAGTTAGACCTGCCCTATACCCAGATGCTGTAACTGGTTGTACTGGCACAACTGGTATCCTTCACCCACATTCGTGGACTTGATGCTCACCACCAGAGTGAGTGGGATGTCACCTCCCAAAACTGCCTGAACCCCTGCCGGTACCCACCGCGCTCAGAGCCCTTTGCAGCTCTACCCAGTGTGGACCCCAGGGCTCTCACCCATCTGACCCCCTCGGCCCCAGGAGAGGGGGGTGTGGGGTTTGTGTGATTTCTTTTTGGCCTGTTTTACTGCTTTTGGAGGTGTGAAGAGTTAAGTGCTCAGCCGGAGGGCGGGGATCAGGGTAATTGCTCCCTGACACGAAGGCAGCGTGTTCCAGCAGGATAATCCACTCTGCCTGCGGGTTTTATTCTTGTCCATGGGGTTTCCAGCAGGATCCCGGGCACCCGGCAGGTCTGAGACCCCCCGAAAGCAGTGGCACATTTCCCAGCTGTCCCGGCAAGGGGTCCCTTTCGCCGAAGAGCAGGCAGTTTCTCAGGGTCCCCACAGCTTCCACCCAGACCCTGGCCCGGAGCACGACATGGAATCTCTGGCCCCGCAAAGCAGGGCTGCGATTAACGTCTCTCTACAACATCCTTTATCCCGACGTGATGGCTCACAGGGATGCAGCCGCCAGCCATGCTGCTGCCAGCACCACAAGGCCGTAAGCCGTCGGTCTGCTCGTTCTTAAGATCTGAAATGACCTGCTCCCTGAAATACAGCAGCGAGGCAGGTCCAGGTCCTGCGTCCCATCTCCTGCATCTCCCTTCCATCCAAAGCGGTTCTAAACCCCATCCCACCATCATCTAAACCCCATCCCACCATCTAAACCCCATCTCACCACTCAGCTTTCCGTCGCACAGATTCGTGGCCAGATTTTTAAACCCTTTGTAGCAGGAATTTATAGCTCTTCCCAATCCCTAGGGAACAAAGACATTAAATAATTAGAGGCCTCTTCAATTAATGCCTCCGGCTCAGCATTGGGCGCTTGGAGTGCCTCAGTCCCACGCTCGGCACAGCTGCTCCCGCCAAGGGAAGTGCAAGCCGAGGCAGGGAGATGTCACCCTTCTGTGAACCAGCAGAAAACATCAGGCATCACATGTCCCAAACCCGCAGCCCTCGGATTATCATATTTTGCCGTTAAACCCTAATGTGAGCTGTGGAATGCCAGCTTCCCTGTGGGAGAAGAGAAACCCTAGTGTTTTTAAGAAGAAGGTGTCAGCACAGATTTTTGCTGATGGTTTCTATGGCTGATCAAACAGAGAAATAATTAACGAATTCGGACTTTTGATTAGGAGTTTATTTTTTAGAGGAATCATGGGGAGTGATTAGTGAAAATAAATTGCATGACCCCGCGGTTCCCATCCAGCGTTTCCTTGGCTAATGAGGTGAGTTTGAACTCTGCAAGCAGGGCTAGAAATCCGGCTTCCCAGTTTAATAAAAGGCAGCTTATACCTAGTGAAACCAGAACCACAGTAAATGTCAGGCTCATTTTATAGCTGGTGAGGATTAGTATCATTAGATACTGTTTTCAGGACAGCAGCACCCAGATGCACGCAGCTAAAATCACTGCCCTGTGATGCTGGAAAGCCCCAGCCCTGGAGAACCCGCTGGTGGAGCCTGATGGGTGACCGTAGCCAAATTAATCAGTGTGGTCAGGAGGTGGATGGTAGGCGTCACCTGGACAAGCTGCCTCTCGGCATCACCTTCATGGGAACCTGGGTACTGTGAGATAGTTCCGGAACAAGCCAAACTTGATCCCACTGGCAAGTATCCCCTCCTGCTTTGCATCTCCCTAGCTCTATCCAGAAACAGATGCTCCGACTGTCCAGCCGTGCATCGCACCGCGTGTGCCCGTGGTGGGTCCGAGTGTGCCCATGATGGGTCCGAGTGTGCCTGTGGTGGCTCCAGGTGTGCCCACGGTGGCTCTGAGTGTGCCCATGGTGGCTCCGAGCTGCTGCCCTGACCCAGACACTCTGTTTCTGGAGGGTCTCAGGGCTGCGATGCTGCTGCTGCTGTGAAACGCTGTGCCTGGGGTCCGCTCCCCGGTGCCCGAAGCTCGCGGTGAGCACCGCAGCATCCTGCTGGGAGGGGATGCGGATGAGACCTGGGCAGGGAGTGGGGAAGGTGGCATTTTCTTTCCAGCACCAGCTCCCCAGACCCGCGCTGAGCTTTGCTGGGTGCCAAACTGGGATGGTTAAGCCCCAAGAGCACTGGGACAGGGAGCCTCAGCCAGAGCTGCTCTCGGGTGAGTCGCCTGGGCACGTGTGGAAACAGAAATTGAAACCACCAGGTCCTGGTGTGTCCAGCAGCCCCACGGCCGCAGCTGCGCTCACACATTGACAGGTTTTGGGTCTTTTACTGCAATCACACACAAAAAATTCATTCCTGGTGCTGTCATTTGGGCTGGTCCCTCCACTGGTGGGTGGAGATAAGGGACTCATTCCAACACCCCCGCGGGACGCAGCAAGAAGCCGAGTCTGTTCCTTTTCCTGTGGAATGCAGAGGAGCCCTGGATGTCCCTCTCGGAGCACCCGGTTGCAGGGGTGGGTGCAGGGGCAGTGATCAGCAGTTTTTAGGCATTTTCCCCTGATAAAATAATTCATGGTGGACATAAAATGGGCACTCCCCCATCCGGTGGTTTTCTACCAAGATGGGAAGAGTGGGCAGCCCCTGCTGTGTGGCCGAGCAGTTTCTGCAGGAAGCTGTGACACATAATCCCCCTCCCAGGGCTATACTGGGGAAAAACTGAGCCCCCAGTGTTTTACGTGCAGTGTCCATGCACACTCCCGGTGCTGAGCGGTGTCCCACACGCATTAAAGAACAGCTTCTTCTTGGTTGCACCCAAATTAGAAAGCTCAATGGTGCATTGTTGCAGCTGAGGGGGGGGGGGGGAGAAAAAAAATAGGATTGATTTTTTTTTTTTCTTTTTTTTTTTTTTTCATGTAAATAAGCTGCACTGAGGAAATTCAAGGTGGGAGCAAAACATGCTTGCTGGCAGCTGGGGCGATGCTTGGAAGTGACCGGGAAAAGACCGGCAAAGCTGCCTGAGTTTGTCTCTGTGGGAGAACCCCAATTAACGAAATTGCGTCAAATCACTCAGGCCAAGACAAGGCCCTTTCTGGAACCGTCCCTACGAATGTCCCCCTTTGTGCCCCGAGCCAGCAGTGTCTGGGAGGGCTCCCATCACAGGGCTGTCCTTACCCCATCCCACCCCTTCCCCGTGCTCTGCCTGAGTGCTCAGCTTAAAATCTGATTAATTTGTCCTTTCTGGGCTTTTCTCTGGCTGGCATGAGAAGCGGTATTGCCATGCCCGGGCTGAAGTTGAGTTAAAACAAATGGTGCATCCGCTCCCCATCGATGTTTGGGTTTTGGCGTGGAGCTGCATCCCTCATGGATCCGAGCCTACAGCTCCCATATCTGCCCAAGAACAGGCAACGCTTGTCTGCTCCTGAAAAGAGAAATGTGTCATGATCCCTGAGGGATATGACACATTCGTGTGGGGGAAATAATGCCGTAATGTGATTACATCAGGGAAGAGCCAGAGCTGGTTAAATAAAACGAAGTGGGGGTTTGGAGAGCAAAGATGAGGTGACTGCGGGGCATTCTTGGTGCAAACACACCCAAAAAAGGTGAATTTTGGGGCCCACAGAAGGGAGAGCATCACCTCCCACCCCAGCCCAGCTGATCCCAGGCTGAGCGAAGACTATGCTGGTCCAGAGGGTTTTCAGTGGTGTGAATAACGCCCTAATAAACGGGTTGGTCCTGCGGACACCTCCCATTGACACAGTATCCTTGGGGCAACTGTTTTATTTTTGCACAGTAAACTAATAGTAGGAAAGCATTCCAGGTATTCAGGATTCCTCAGCAGCTGAGGGCCCAGCCCACGGCTCCCTGCAGGCCACAGGGGGTCCGCGGGGGTATGGCAGGGCCCAAGCTGGGGTGCAGGGGTCAGGGTGCTGGGGGGCCAGGGACCATGACGCTGGTATATCGGGGGCATGTGCAGAGGTGGGCAGGGGGACAGGATGCACAGGACTGGGGTGCAAGGATGTTGGGTGCCGGGACGTTGGGCTGCAGGGGTCAGGGAGCATCGGTGCTGGGGTGCTGGAGAACTAAATTCACGGGGGCTGGGGTGCATGGGGGCGTGGGTGCTGGGAAGCTGGTGTGCAGGGGTCGGGGTGCATGGGCACTGGGGTGCTGGGAGCTGGGGTACATGGGTGCTGGGATCTGCAAGTACAGGGAATTGGGGTGCATGGGTGCTGGGATGCTGGGGTGCAGTGGGTTACAGAACCGCAGAATGATATGGGGTTGGAAGGGAGCTCTGGAGATCATCTCGTCCACCCCCCTGCCAGAGCAGGGCCACCCAGAGCAGGTCCCACAGGAAGGCGTCCAGGCGGGTTTTGAATCTCTCCGGAGACGGAGACTCCACCACCTCCCTGGGCAGCCTCTGCCAGGGCTCTGCCACCCTCACAGCAAAGAAGTTCCTCCTCATGTTTAGGAACCTCCTCATGTTTGTTTGGGAACCACCTCCTTGGGATGCTGGGGTGCATGGGGTTGGGGAGAATGGGTGCTGGGAGGCTGAAGCGTGGAGGGTTGGGGTGCATGAGAGCTGAACTGCTGGGGTGCAGTGGGTCGGGGTGTCTGATCACTGGAGTGCTGGGGTGCATGAGTGCTGGCGTGCGGGGCATCGGGGTGCACGGGTGCTGGGGTGCAGGGGGTGGGGCTGTATGAGCATTGGGATGCTGGGGTTGGGGGTGCTGGGGTGCAGTGGGTCGGGGTGTATGAGCACCG
>QJSC01009557.1:231273-248885 GCA_003697955.1 Calidris pygmaea
CGCCCCGCATTGTCCGGGCGGCAGCGGCAGGATGCGGCGCCCCGCACGGCCGCCCGCCGCCGGGCTGCGCTAGGGCCCGCCGGCATGAGGAGGTGAGTAGGGGACCGGGGGGGGCGCGGAGAGGGGCGGGCGGGGACGGGGCCGGCCCCCGCGCTGCCGGCCGAGCATCCCCCGCGCCGCACGGGATGCCCCGTTCCCGGCGGAGGCGGCTGCCGTCCGCTCCGGGATCCGCCGAGCGGGGGTTTTGGGGAGAAAACAGCCGGATTGCGAGCTGCGGAGGGGCCGCGGGGGCGGGGGGGGTGGTGGTGCTGCCGGTAACCCAACCCCTCCCGGGGGACCGGGCATCCCCCGCCGCCTTGGCCTTTGCCTTTCCACGAAAAGGGTGCGGGGAGCCCCGGGCAAACGTTCACATGACGTGAACCTGCTCGGCCTGGAGCCCCCCCGGCCGGGGGTAGTGCAGTGGGTGCCCCCGGGGGGTGACCAGCCCCAGAGGTTCCAGAGGCTCCCACACCTGGAGGGGTGCACACAGCGGGGGGGACCAGCCATCCACCCACTCATCCAACCATCCACCCAGCCGTCCACACATCCAACCAACCACCTATTCAACCATCCACCCATTCATTTGCCTGTCTGTCCATCCATGCGTTCATCCACCCATCCAACCACCCATCCACCCGTCCAAGCTTCCATCCAGCCTTCCACCCACCCATCCATCCATCCATCCATCCGTCCGTCCGTCCATCCATCCACCCGCTGCCCGGGAACAATGCATGCTCCCCTTGGCTGCTGTCACACGTCAAGCGCATGCTGGAGCGCTTGCTTTCAAAACAGAGGTGGTGTTGAGGAGTTGATGGCAATTCAAAATTAGGAGCTTTGCCTGAAGGGTCCTTCCTTTCTTTTTTTTTTTTTTTTTTCTTTTCTTTTTTTGAATTGTGCTTTTTCCATTTCGGGGACAAAAGGCACTTTGGCAAAAAAACCAGAAAGGTTTAAAAAGGGCTTTATACTGTGTCTTCCAGCACAAATTCTCCTGATTTTGGAGACACCGTGTGCTGGGTTACATCATTGCTAGTTTCACTCCAGGATCACAAAAATGAACATTATCTTTCATTGGATCCCAGTTTTGCGACAAACAGATTTCAGGGGCGCGAAATGTGCTGAATCGAATTCCTGAGAAGAGAGTGTGGGTGCGCGCGGCGTTTCATTGGAATGCCCGCGGACAGTGTGGGAATACAATAATAACGGCTCAGAATTGATTTACGGACTCCGTGCATGGGAGTTGCTGAGGTTTTTCCCTGGTTTCCTTCCAGCGCGCTGGCTGGGTCGTGGCTCCGGCACGCGTCGGCGATGACAGGGCACCGGGTTGGCCGTCCCTGGATGCCAGCGTGTGGCCCCGGCGCCTGTTTGCTCTTAGAGGTGGTTGTGAATTAAACATTTCTGCAGGGTCTGAGGCCCAGGAGTTGTTTATCACATTAAACATTTGTTTTAGCTCTCTTTAGCAGAAGTGTGTTGACATTTTCTCTTGGGGGACTGCCGGGGATAATGAATGGCACGTACTGTATTGTGTTCCTTGGAAAGCCGCGGGATCCTGCAATAACATAAACACCCCGGGCTGAATTCATCCCAGATCTGAGAGGAATGGGCTCGGTGTTTACATCAATGCTGGTCCTGAGCCACAGCTCGCCTTTAAAGTTTATTATTGATTATGAAAACGTCCCTGTTAATACTTGTCAGGTATTTTTTTATTTTATTTTATTGCCGACAGCTGCGGTTTCGCTCCCTGCTCCGTGCTCTAGAGCTGCTGGGGAGGAGCGGGACCGCGCCGGGTGGGTTTGGGGGTGGCGGGGCCCGGGGAGGAGCAGCCTCGGGCTCTCCCCGCTCTCAATCCCTTCTCTCTGGAGCTGGGAAGGGTTTCGCAGCCGCCTTTGTTCTCCCGCCGAGCCCCCGCCGCATTCTTCCCTTTTGCCATTATCATTTTGGTTAAACAGAAAGGCAAGTTGTGTACCATATGGGTCATGTTAACAATTGCTTATCTGGAGCCGGTGTTTTCTCCTCCCTCCCTTTCCCCGGGCCTTTTTCTCCTCCTGAAGTCTGCGTTGGGGCTTTAAAAGCATCTCGGGTTTGGTCCCATAACCCAAACCTCTCCTCTCGCGTCCCAATAGAGTTAATCCCTCAAGTTAAAACGCGGAATAAACACTGAGAAATCCCCGAAAGCAGCTTTCCCCAGCTTTTTCCCCAGCTCTGAAATACAGCAAGTGGTTGTTGAAGAAACCAGCGTGTCTTCCTTGGTAGATTCTCGCCTCTTGCCGGCAGCGGACTTCCCCCCTCGGTGCAGCTGAGGCTGCCTTTGCCTTTATTTGGGGGGGAGGTGGATGGCCAGGAGATGATCCCGATGCTGCTTTGCCTGTTTGTGCTGTGCTTTTCCCAAATTCCCCCCCTCCAGGCTGCTCCCAGACTTGTATTGAACTGCCTGAGGAAGGGGGCTGCAAGTTTTGAGCCCCCCCCCTCCGTCCTCTACTCCAGGGTGTTTCAGCAGTCGCTGGGAAAAAGACACACACAAAAAAAGAAAGAAAACAACAAAAAAAGGCTGTTATTTTGGGTGCCCAAATACAGATGCAAGGGCCTAACCTTAGTCCAAGGGAGTGGCCATTGGGTCACTTCATCCTCCTCCTCCTCCTTCCCCCGCAGAAAAAGTAAACACAAAAGCCTCCTGGAGCATTTGCCTCCGGAGCTGGTATCACATCCCGCGGCAGCGCCAGTGGATTAGGAATAAAACGATTGTGCACGGCACATCATCACCTCCGTGACGACAGCATCTCCAGTGTCATTAAAGAAAAAAATTCCTGGAAGGAGGCTGGAAGCATGTGCTGAGTCTCGCTGGCTTTTGCAGATGCTCTGGACTTTATTTGTGCATCCTCCCAGTCAAGATATTCCCAAAGGTAGAAATGCCACCTCCAGATTTTTCTGCAACTGGCCAAATGTTCTCATTTCTTCCCTTCTCTCCCTGCTTTTCTAACGGATTGGGTTTCTCCGCCTCCAAGCTTTCGTTCCTTCAGCTGAGAAGGGGTGGGTTCCGTGTCGGGCAGGAGAAATCCCTCCATCCACAGTTTACGGCAGCAGATGCGGGAGCACCGGATTTGTGTGAGGATTCCTAAAGGGAATTTCCCTGCCGATGACATTAATGCATCTAGAGAAGCGATAGTGACCCTTGTGCGACGCTGACCCTTCCATTTATGCCATTGTAAACACTTTTCAGTTATATTTTTTGAGCTCCAGTGATTATATGGCTGGGAGCAGAGCTTTGCCGTTTGACAAGGCGCGCAGGGCGGCACCTTTTGTCATCCCGGGGCAGCTCCCGGCGTATCTGGCCAAATGTCAGCCGGAATTTTGCAGCGTGCAAAGAACGCTCAAGGCTCACGGCTCCGAGCATCTCGTGTGCTTGCACGCTCCCTTCCTCTGCTCCGGCAGACAGCCACAGCTCGGGCGCTGGGGAGGCCACTCCTTCTTCTGCAGCTTTTTGTAGTAAAATAAGGATGTTTTTCTTCCTTTTGGAGCCGTGCTGGGCAAGGCATGTGTTTAGCAGCTCCGTGGTGCGCTGGCTCCAGAAATCTCGTCCCTGGTGCTGGGTCACTCGCGTCCGGCACGCTCATCCCAGGGAACACAGGTCCCAGTGGTGGCACCCAGCTGCGGGTCGAAGGGAGCTCTTGGGACTAAATCAGACTTTATTAGTGTTAAGCAGGAAAATTCCCATTGCTGGCTCAGCAGCTGAGCTGGGAATAAACCAGTTCTTCCCAGTGCCAGCCCGAGCAATTAATAGAATCATAGAGTCATGGAATTGTCTGGGTTGGAAGGGACCTTTAAGATAGGGGGGTTGGAACTAGATAATCTTTAGGGTCCCATCCAACTCTAACCATTCTATGATTCTGTCATCGAGTCCAACCATCAACCCAACACTGACAAACCCACCACTAACCCATGTTCTTCAGCACCACGTCTGCCCAGCTTTTAAGTACCTCCGGGGATGGTGACTCCACCACTGCCCCGGGCAGCCTCTTCCAAGGCTTGACAACCCTTTCAGTGAAGAAATTTTTCTTCATATCCAATCTGAACCTCCCCTGATGCAATTTGAGGCTGTTTCCTCTTGTCCCATCGCCTGTTACCTGGGAGAAGAGACTGACCCCCACCATTCCCAGTCCTGAGGAATTTGAGGATTGGCCCCTCGCAAGGTCCCACCACCATGAGTTTGTTGCCATGATTACTTCTGGTATATTTTCCTGTTGGTTTTTCCTTTGGACTTGGCTTCGTCTCATGCTCCAGGCTGGTGGGATGGCTTCTTCCCGCTTTTCTCCTTCATGCTAGGAGCCCTGAGCAGGACCATGGTACTTTTTCTGCTCCAGGAACCCCAGTCTGGATTTGCAGAGGACTCTGGTGCCCAGCAGACCTGCCCGGGGATGGCAGCCTGGGCTCAGCTCTCCTCTAATGGGAGCAAGAGCTGAAAGTCAGCACCAGTTCTCCACAGCAAAGTTTATTTTGCTGTGTAACAAGGGTGTTGTAAAATCTCTCTCCTGGCCTTGTGGCCTGTCATCAGCTGAAGTTAATGTTGGTTAAATTGTACAGATCGCTAGCGCAGTTTTTCCTCCAGCGGTGCATGCCTCGGGTCGCTTATCAGCAACCCCTGATCTTTATTGGGGCCCTAATAAACCCCACCAAGGCCTCGCAGATGCTGCTGACTTAGAGCTGAGCGCAGGGGAGGGTGCAAATGGAAGGTTTTCTTCCTAGCACCTTTCTCCCGAGGACAGACAACTCAATCATGGAAAAAATGGGGCATTTTATTAAATTACAGTGATGCCGTCATGGCCTGTGTTGTGGTGGTGCCCGGCGCCCCTCTCCCTGGCACAGGATGCTGGGGTGCACTCCCCTGGGCTGGGATGCTGGGGTACCCTTCCCCAGGGGGGATACTGGGGTGCACTCCCTGGACTGGGATGCTGCGATGTGTTCCTGATGGGATGCTCGGCTGGTGGAGGTGTGGTACCCAGGAGGGTGTTTTTCCTCAAAAGATGAGAGCGCCACTTTTTTTTTCTCTTTTTTCCCCCAAGAAAGTGAAAACTAATGTCAAGACAAATTGCACTTTAACCCACACTTGTCTTGCCAACAAAAAAAAAGCTGAATAATAGCTGAATAAGCACCCCTTTCCCTGCCCCAGCCGCACTTGGAAGAGGAGCCTGCTCCTCACAAAGAATTTGCTGTGTAAATAGATGAGAGGTGCGGCGGCGGCACCGCGCTGGAGGGGACTCGTGGCATCAGGGGATGCTGGAGCCCGGGTCCTCTCCCTGTGATTAATCTTTCTCGGTGTTGCTTTAGGCCTCTGAAGAGCCACGGGACCAGCTGCCGGGCGGCTTTGTCTGCTGCCTCGGCTCTGCCAGGGCGCGGGGACGGTCCCGTCGGAGGCTGTTTCTTTCCTTTGGAAAGAGTCTCTGAAGCACTTGACTCTGCTCCTCGTATCCTGCTCTGCCTCCTGGAGCGGGATAATGTGGGTGTAATTGATGGCGAGAGGACTAATGGCTGCAGAAATGTGTAATTAAAGGCCAGGGGTGATGTGCGGCGAGGCTGAGCTGTGCGTGGGAGGTTACAGGGGTTGAGTGTGTTTTGAAGGACTGGTCCTGCCCGTCCCACCCTGGGAGGGCAGGTCACACTGCCCTGTGAGCCCTGTGCCGTGTGTCCTGTGTGCCCTGTGCCGTGTGTCACCCGGGGGGACACCAGGGGGGACATTGGGGAGTTACACCCAGGTCCCCAGCTGGCCCAGCCCCACACAGCAGCCAGCAGAGAGCTGTGTGGGGGGCAGTGTCCCCGCTGGGGGTGTAAGTGGGAAGCGTTGATGCGGGGGTGGGGGAGGTTTCTTGGCCATTCCGGCATCGCAGTAGCTGGATTTGGAATTGCCAAATTCCAAATTGGGACTGGCCCTGTCCTGCCTCCCATCCCCCGTGCTCCGGTCGGTTCCCACAGCATCGCCTCCTCCTCCCTCCAAACGCCGAGCTGAGCCTCACGTTGCCAAGATAAATTGGTTAAAATGCCGACATGTCCTGAGCTGGGTGGACTTTGCCGGAGCCGGCTGTGCCGCCGGGACGGGGCGGTGGCTTAGAGCCCACGCTCTTCCCCAGTAACGGCGACGGGCAGGACGCCGTACCCAGGATGGGTAATGGCAGCCCGAGAGCGCGCCGAGGTGCCCGCTCCGCGTGTGCCACCCTCACACACCACAGTGACACGTCCTTGCCTTGCAGTTTGCAGCTTCATGCTCGTAGAAAAACAGGTTTTAGAAGCTGCGGAGAAATACCAACAACATAAAAATAAATCAAGGGCTGGAGATTTGGAGATTTATTGGAGATGCCACCAAATAATGAGATTTAAAACATACCTTTTGAAGCATTGTCCCTCTTTTCTGCCTTAGGTGTTGAGGTCGTTGTGGGTCGTGTCTGTGCATTGCGAGCCGGGTGCTCGGCCAGGGGCGCTGGTGGGCAGCACTCCCAGAAGTGACTATCTGCTAATATAAAGATATTTCCATTTGCATCATAATTGCCCCTGGCTGGAGCAGCGGGGCAGCATCGCAGCCTCAGTGCGGGCCAGGTACACGCTCCAGAAATAACGTCATTACAGATCTGACCTTGGGCTGTTATATCCTCCTCCGACAAGGTGATTACTTTTTAATGAGTGGCTGCTGAAAAAGGAGGAAAATGAATTATTTCTGCCGTAGGATTAGCTCTAGGAGCCAGGAGTAGCACTGCCCTGATCAATAGGCTCTCGCGCAGAGCCAGCCCAGCACCAAACTTCTCCCTGATTTCCTGGTGATGCCTTCGCCCTGATGCTGCTGCCACCTTATTATTCTTTAATCTCTTTTTTTTTTTTTTCTTTCGAGTAGCAACCCTGGAGTGGCAGGTTGAGGCATTGGCACCCTGTGCTGTATAATTCTATGTGATGAAAAAAGGCTTCTACTAGCCAGGTATTTGTGCGAACTCCCAGGGCATAGAAGATGGGAGCCAAGCTCCAAGTGGGGCACACAGGTCCCCAGGGCTGGGGTCCATCCGTCTGTCTGTCCCTGCAGAAGGCAGAGGGAAGCCTCAGCCTTGGGCTGGGATGGGGGCAGCAGTGTCAGCAAAGAAAGCAGCCAAAAAAAGGGGACTTCTGGAAAATCCATTAGTGAATGGAGTGCAGGAGGGAGCTGGGCTTTTCAGGCTGCTGAGGCCGTGTTTAAAAAAGAATCCGCGAGTCAAAAGGCTTGTGAAAACAAAAGCCACCGAGAGAGGCCTCCCCCAGCCCAGCTCCGGTGCTGGCCGGAGACGGTGGAGCTGCGGGTGCTGAGGGCAGGGAAGGTGGTCCCTGGGGATGGGGTCCATCATCCCGCAGGGTGTGTGACGGAGACATGCAGGGACCGTGAGAAAGGAGATGCAGAAATGATGGAAAAGAGGACCTTTTTTCTCAGTTCCTTGTGGAGCACGCTGCCCGGCAGGGCACTGAAGCGGAAAATACAACCACGTTGTGCGGTGCTGGATAGGGCTGGGAGGCTCCCCAGAATTAGAGTTAATTAAGATTGATTCGTTCCGTGGAGGAGATGAGCTGGAGCATTGCTGCTGCCGCTGTGGACAGGCTCTAGTGCACGGGGCAAATTATCTCCCTGCTGCAGCCTGGCTCCCGTGTCTGCTGCGGCCCCCGGCGCTGACCCCGGCCCAAGGCCAGATGTTGGAGAAGATAGAGCAGGGGCTGGTGGCTCCTGCCTTGGCTTTTGCCCCCCGGGGGAGTTCATTAGTGGAGCTTCATCAGGAAAATCAGCCGGAAAGGAGAGAGGGGCTTGGGCACGGGTGGGGGGTACCCGGTCCCTGGGCCCCTTCCCGGGCTGCAGAGCATCTCCTGCATTTAATGGCCTTCATGCAAGCACTTGTGGGAAGATGAAACACAATGGCACTGCTTCTTGGAAAAAAATAAGTAGTTTTAAATTGTTTTCAGCCTTCTGGGGTTTATGTGTTTATCAGGGTTTGTAGGTGCCCCCCACCCCCAGGGTGCTCAGTACTTTCCCCAGGGTGCAGCAGCCGAGCTCAGCGTCTGGTCCCGTAACGTGTTGCCTTTGCTTCTGCTCATGCTGTTGTAGAGCAGATCGCAGAGGTTGCATCCCCCAGGCATCCCCCCGCCACCAACATCCTACTGTTCAGCATCATGGGGCGCTGACTGGGCCCTCAAAGGAGCATGGCCCCCCAGATCCTCTTTCTGCAGGTCAGGGGGGCTCAGGCAGTTCCTCTCAGAGGGGATGTGGTGAGTCCTGATGGGTTTCAACAAGTGGTTTTGAATGAAGATCAGGCGAAGAAGATTTTTCAGGGCAGGTTCCGTTTGTCCGTTGACAGCCACGGCTAAGTGGCTTCTGTAGGAGCAGAGGTGGAGATGGTATAAAGATGCCCTCAGACTATTTCTCTACATCCTCCCATGGACCATGTGAATTTGCATCTACACAGCCCAAATCTCTGCAGGTGGTTTCACGTGGCATGTTTTTAGATGGGCTTGAGGAGGACATGGTCACATCCATGCCAAGCCCAAATGGGAGAAGCAACGTCCATGTCTCACCACATCCTCTGGCCTCCCTGTGAGTCAGACACAGAGGCAGGAGGCAAAGTCCCACTGACACTGGGAGCTTTGGGGTGCACTCACCACCCTCGCTGGCCTGGCTGTTGTTATGCAGATTGCATGCAGATTGGGTCCGTTCGACCTCCTGACCTTTTTATGGGGCCACGTCTGTTTGGGGAAATGGTTCTGCTGATTAGAAATGGATTTTCCTCTCTAACGTAATCCTCCGAAAATGGGCTGGGTCCAAGCCTGGGCTCCAGGGAGCTTGTCCAGCGTCAAGGAATGAAATTTTGGTGAAGGGCTTCAGTCCTAACAGGGATTGGAGCAGCACTCAGGGGCCATGGTGCCCTTTTCCGGGGTAAGCTGAGGTTTTTCCTGCACCTTGAAGACCTGCCCTGAGACAGCCTTGAGGGCTGGTAGACTTCAATGACCTGAATGCCCAGTCATGCTCTTGCTGAAAACTTCCTTCATACATAAGATCCATCCTTCAAGCAATGGTCTGGTGGAGATAACAGCTGGAATGTCACCCCAAGGAATGTCCCACAGTAGCCGAGATGGTTCAGGGCAGGAGAACATCTGCTGGAGGAGAAGCGACAGCATGGCTGGGAGCGGGAACGCTCTTGGAGGGAGCCGTGTTTTGCATGTGCTGAAGCACACCCATGGCAGGGAATGGGAAAGATGGTGATGGATTAGTGTGATAATTAATGTTTTGGGATTAATGTTTGTCTTCGAAGCACTGGAGGGAGTGGAGGCGGTGTGGCAGGAGCAGGGAGGGTTGGGGCATTCCCACCTTTCAGGGGTTTGTAGACCCAGACAAGTAGTTCAGCAGTTTTTGCCATGATCCTGGGGAGGATGTGAGGCTGAAGCCCAGATCTCAGCAGGCCTGAGTGGTCTATGAGACCAGGGACAAGTGATGTTCAAAAAATAAATAGCAACGAAGAGGCTGATTTTTTTTTTCACTTTTTTTTAGGTCCCTTTTATTGCTTCTTTTTATCCCATCCATCATATATTGAAAGGTGGAGCAAAATTCCTCCAATCTACTAACTGCATCAGCTCGTTATTCATAATATCTAGATTTTATCGCCATATCTCCTCAATCTGGGGGTTCCGATGTACAGTTTCCTCCCAGTGCCCTTTAGCGGAGAGTTTCTGCTCTCGCGGTGACAGATGGGTGATGCTCAGCTGCTGCCAGGCTGAGCGGATCCAGATTAATTTTTCATTTGCTGGCCGGGTCCTAGAGCAGGACAGATGGGCGATGGCCCGTTGGTCACTCCCGGTCTGTGCTGGTGCCCAGCTGCTTTGCACTTGATATATGAGTGGACAGAGCGGATGCTGGAGCCTTCAGCTCGCCCTGGCCGGGGCTGAGGCCGTTTCTCCTGGGGGTGGGGAGAGGGCACAGTGGGAGTTAGCTTAAATCCTTTTAACATATGTACATTGACCCTGCTCTGATTGCAATACCATCCTGCGCTTTGTCGGCACCGGTTAGGAGGGGATGGGGAATGCAGTAGACAAAGAACTGCAACTCCCCAATGGATTTGCCAAACAACCCAAATTTGCCTTGGGAAAGTCGATGTTTGCACCCCGGAACTGGCCGGTCAGCGTCAGGCTGCAGGGAAGGGCTGGGGGTTTTAAACCTCTCACCCTTGGCAAATGCTGCCAGGTACGGTGCTTGGGCCATGCCACCTCTGAGTGTGGCTCTGTGCTCCCCTTACCCTGGTCCTGCCTCTGGGACCAGTTCTTCCACCGCTGTAAACCACTGCTGGGCTGTTTTGCCTATTCAGGACCCACTGTGTAGGGATTCACTAGGGGTGAGTGGTATCTAGCTTAAATGTGTGTGTCAACATGGTAATAATCTACAGCATTAATGCTAAAACATTAAAATGCATTTCAGAGACATTGCCACAACCCAGGTCCACAGGAGGTGGTAAGTGGAGAATCTGCATGGGTTATAATTTTGATTTATAGCTGTGATTTGACTTGTGGTAATGCCATTGCACTTTGCCTGCTCTTCAGAGGCAGGGATGAACCCCAGCCCAGGACAAGTTCCTGGCAGAAGAAGCTGAAAAGACCATCAGGAAATGTCTCATTAAAAAAAGAAAAAGGCATTCCCCTGCCTCCCGTTCACTGAGTGGACATGGAAGAGTCTCTCCTCTCCTGCTACATTTTTTTCCCAATTTGCCTTTAGCCTTGAAGATGTTGCAAGACCTGCAGCATCTCTGCACAGATGCAGGCACCTCTTGGTGCCACGGATCCAGCTGCAAAGCCGTCAGTGCAGGAGTTGCACCGATGGGAAACTATTCCTGCTCGGGGTGCTTGGTCCCGGTCCTTGCTGGACCCACTGTCAGGTGCTGGCAGGTCCAGCCCAGAAGATCCATCACACACAACATCACTGATAGGAGAGGTCTATGTTAGCAGGGCTTTCAAGGGCTGTGGAGACCCCTTGGGGAAGACTGGGCTGTGAAGGGAGACTCTTAGCATCCAGCTTTGCTCTTTCTTGGCCCAAAGTTTGCACATCAGAGAATTAAAAAGCTGGGAATTTGGGCAGAGATGGGAACTGGGACAGGTCTCCCGGCCCAGCAGGCCGATGGCTTTGGGCTACACCGCTGCGGGTAACTGCAGGGATAATGAAACGGCTCAATGTCTTTTGAAAAAGGCATAAATCCTCCAAGCTGGCAGCTCTGGAGAAAAAGGAGCCATCGGCGTTTAAACCAGCAAGATGGCAGCAGTACGAGCACAGCATGGCGGGGACAGCTCATCAGCTCCTTCCTGCGCCGGGAGCGAAGGGCGGCAGCGCCAGATCCCTCCCGAGGGCTGGGACCCTCTGTCCCAGGGGTCGTGGAGACACGTCCAGCACCACAGGGCTGCAGCCGCTGCTGGGCTCCGCTGTGCCGCATCTGGCATGACCTGCGGGGTGCTGGGGGGCTCGGCTGGATTTAAACCCTGGTTTTAGAGCATCCTCAGCTGGAGCGTGTTTGCTCTTGTGTGCTCCCCTCTCCTTCTTTGCCCTCCAAATCTATTCGAGCCCTCTCCTGATACCCCCAGGGATGCTGGAGCGCTGCAGCCATCAGCATGTGCTGCTTGTGGGTCCTCTCCCTATTCGCCCGCGTAGGTTTTGCCGTGACTTTTCCTGCACCAGCGTTACGGATGGGTGGGTGTACGTGGGGCCGGGACATGGGCGTATAGCGTATGTGTACATGCGAGCTCTGCGTCCGAGGGCTGGGGATGAGGTATCTGCACTCCAACAAAGGCGGCCGGCGCTGCTGGGATGCTGCTGGGCCAGAGCTTTTCCCCGGGGAGGGGGGGGGCAGCAGCTGGGGGGAGCACACCCCATCCCCAATGCCGAGCCGTTGGACACCCTCGGCGGTGCGCCCCGCTAAAAAGCCCCCGAACAAAAGCCCAGTTCAGAGTTGCTGCTGAATAGATTAACAAGATTTCCATAATTAGGGCAGGCGGGAACAATAGGATTCTCCCCTGCCCAGCCCCCCCTGCCCGCCTTTGTCTTGCGCTGGGGATAATGGGCAGCAGTGAGGGTGGGAACCGGCCTGGCCATTTGGTCACTGGACAGTAATTTTCTCACACTGCCAAGGGGAGCATTGAAACATCTGTCCCGCTCCACCGCCTCATTCACGTCCCATTTCAAAACCCTGACAACTTCTCCCTGCCCGCCCGCCCTCCCCCTCCGCCTGGTTTTCCAGGGTGCGACTGGGCTTTCCGGGGGTTTTGGCTTTTCTTCTCCCAAATGCATCTCATCTTTAAAGGGGGCGGATGGAGGCGGGTTCGCTTCTCCATCCTTTCGCACTCGGGGTTGCTTTGGTGGAGCAAACCCGTGCCCGGGCATCCCCCCTGCCCCTCTTCTCACAGCGGCTTCACCCTTTTGCCATCGTGGTGGGCTTCCAGCAGCACACCACAGCATTGGCCACCCTCTTAGAAGAGCAGTTCCCATCCCCGTGCTTCTTTGTAAACACCAGGTTTTAGCTGGCGTCGGAGCAGCAGGGCTCACGCGTTGCTGTCTGTTCCTGCCATGGGAAAAAGCTGGGGGCTGCTTGAAGACATGAGTGTCTCCACGCAGGGGTTGTGTCCAGGGGTGTAAAGCTCATGCTGCCGGGTGTTGTACTGCAGGAGAAAAAGGACATAGCTTGGGCTGCTTGGGCAATGGGCTGCTGGGTCCTCCCTTCTCCAGGAGGGACAGTGGGGGTGGCTGTGTCTCATCAAGGGCAGCTTCAGAAGAAACAGCCTGGAGTGGGGCCAGAGGAGGCCCCAGAGATGCTGGGAGGGCTGGAGGCCCTCTGCTGGGATGGGGTGCTGAGAGAGTTGGAGGGGTTCAGCCTGAAGAAGAGAAGCCTCCAGGGAGACCTTAGAGCCCCTTCCAGTCCCTGAAGGGGCTCCAGGAAAGCTGGGGAGGGGACTCTGGATGAGGGAGGGGAGCGATGGGAGGAGGGGGAAGGGTTTGACACTGAAAGAGGGGAGATGGAGCTGAGATGTGGGGAAGAACTTGTTTGGTGTGAGGGTGGTGAGAGCCTGGCCCAGGTTGCCCCGAGAAGCTGTGGCTGCCCCATCCCTGGAGGGGTTCAAGGGCAGGTTGGAGGGGGCTTGGAGCAACCTGGTGTGGTGGGAGGTGTCCCTGCCCAGGGCAGTGGGTAGAACAAGTTGATCTTTAATGTCCCTTCCAATCAATGAGTTGATCTTTAATGTCCAAATCATTCTGTAGCTCTATAAAATGCCACTGAGATTTGCTGGTTGTGGTGGTGGCATCTTGTTCCTGCCGTGCTGCTCCGCACCGAGCCCCGTGCCGCAGTGGAGGTTGGGGCAATGGGCCACCTCTCTGGCACCTCCCAAACCCCCTTCCTCCTCCCTGAGCCCCAGGCATTTGCAGACTGTATTTTCTGGGGGAGTGGACGGAGCTGTGGTCTGCACCTGCAGCACACCCTGTGCCACTGCAAGGATGGAAACTCCTGGTATTTTAGTCCCTTAAAAAAAAAAAAAAAATTAAAATTTTTATTCCTCCTGGAGTCATCCAAACCCTCCTTTTTCCCTTTCACAGCTTCCCAGTGCCTTTTGCTCTCTGGCAAAGGGCTCTGTCCCTCTGCACCCAGCCAGACGCCCTGACGGCGTTGGGGAGAAGCTGCTGCAGGAGCTTGGGTTTATTGGGCAGCGTTTGCCTTTGTGTTCATTAAACCGGGCCCTTTCCCGCAGGCAGCGCTGGCTGTCTCTGCCCGATCCGTTATCTACCGGGAGCACTTTAATAATGGCCAGTAAATGCAGGGAGGATGCCGGATAAAGCCACGCAAAGTCGCCATTTAAATCCTCTTGTGTAAGTTTGATATCCAAAGTGGAAGTACAAATGCCTTATAAGTCAATTAAAGCATTAAGTAATCTAATTGTGCTGTGGTCACAAAGTGGCTTAAAGGCTGAGAGAGGCGAGTGGATGGTGCACGAGGTCCCCTTCCAGCCCCTGCTGTAGCCATCCCCTGGGGCTTTGGGCATAAGGGTGGGGGGACAGAGAGGAGAGGGGGACCCTCATGGGGAGGGGTGATGGGGGACAGTCCCACCCCCCCTTCTGCAGGCACTCGGGGGCCACCTGGTTTTCAAGGGCTGGAGTGGGAGAGGGTGACACCAACTTCAGCATCCCCGTGATGCGGAGCCGTGGGGTGACAAGGGATGGTGACGGAGGGTCTGTGGGGTGACAAGGCCACGGGGGGGGATGGTGACGGAGGGTCTGTGGGGTGAGTGGGGATCCCCGGCAGGTCCTGCAGACCCCCCCTGAGATGCGTTTCCCACCCGCTGCCGTTGCAGCCCTGGTGCAGGGGTGGGTCCAGACACGGCCATGGCATTTCTGCCTTCCCCTTGGCTGGAGAAGGTGCTCTGGTGGGGCCACGCGCAGCCCGTCGGTACCGGCACCGACACGGGGGGCGGGCAGAGGGACGCGGCAAAGGGCAGCTTCCCACCTGCAGGTGTGGGCAACACAGCCCCTATTTTCACGGCCACCTGGCTACATGCTATTAATATGCTATTAATATTATGCACATTATATTTCTAATATGATTACACTCTGCTCCAGGTGAAGCATCTCAGGGCAGGGTCATTCTCTGGTGATGCATGCCCACGCTGGGCACCGCGGTGCTGCCGATGGCACTGGGGGGGTCACACCATTTGTGTCACCTTGGCTTGCTGTGGTTTGATAACCTGAATATTTCAGTCTGTTGGATGATGTGACCATCAAAACCTGAGGTGGCTGGGTTCTCTGAAGCTCTGCTGGTTGCTGTTTCTGGGGGTTATTTGCACCAGTGGTGACTGAGGGGATTTTTTCATGGCAGGTGCGTAACGGAGAGCACGTGTTTGCAGTCAGGAGGGGCAATGTGGTCTAGGAGGTGGCAATGGATTTGGAGATACCCAATGCAGAGAGGTGCTCACCCCTGTCTCGGTGGTCTCACCCTGTGCTGTCCTGTCCCCCTCAGGTCTGTTGAAGATGCACTGGTCACCAGAGCATGCCCAGTCCCTGAACCAGTGGCCGGAGCAGCACCTCGACGTGTCCTCCACCACCTCCTCGCCAGCCCACAAGTCCGACCTCTACCCCAGCACCCGCCAGCGCTTCAACTACGCCTGGGCCAACGATGACATCTCGGCGCTCACCGCCTCCAACCTCCTCAAGAGGTACGCTGAGAAGTACTCGGGGGTGCTGGACGCGCCCTACGAGCGCCCGGCGCTGAGCGGCTATGGGGATGGAGCCTTCGGGCCGGTTAACGGGCAGAAGGGGGATGGGGAGCCCTGGCCGGCGGCCCATGGCTCTGACGGTGCCTATCCCCTGACCCCCATCCATGATGGCCTCCCCAGCGCCAAGGGGGTGGTGCCACCCACCGTCCCCCCCAATGGCGGGGCCATTGGGCTCGGCGGCTCCCCCGTGGTGTCTGCCAACCTCGCTGATCCCATGTACCCTGGGAACTCCTGTGGAGGGGCCACTGCTGGCTCCGGCGGGCTTGGGTCATCTCAGGAGTACTCCTCAGGCTATGGTGGCACCTACTTGCCCTCCGGCTACTGCACCCAGCCAGCAGCAGCGCTCCCACCCCCACACCCCTCAGGGCTCCTTCAGCCCCCGCACCCGTCGCCCGCCCTGGTGCCAGGCTACGGCTCCTCCGGCTCCATGTACAACTACGGCACCAGCAGCTACCCCCCGCAACCGGGCTACGGGACCATCCACCCGCCCCATCCCTCTGCATCCTACCTGCCCTCTGGCATCGCGGCACCCACCCCCATCCCGGCCCCGCCACCCGCTGCCCGCCCCCCCGGGGTCCCCAGCTACAGCTACCAGGGTGCTGGCTTGGCCCCCCTGGCCGTGCCGCCCCTGGGCACCGAGGCAGCGGGCGCTCTGAAGAGGAAGGCTTTTGACATCTCCGGTGGGGAGGACGAAGCGGAGGGCAGGTACAGGAAATACAGCTACGAGCAGCCAAAGTCCCCCTACCCCATGTCAGACAACGGCGAGTGCCGGGGCAATGGGTTTGGTGGCAGCGCCGAGTCCCCCCAGGTGGCCTTCAAGCCTGGGAAGCGGCCGGCAGGAGCTGGCAATGCCGAGGAGCACGCTGGCAAGTATGGTGGGCAGCCGATGAAGAGTATGGTCTCACCGCCCTACGGCTCTGGGGATGCTCCGCTGCGGCCAGCAGAGCCCTTTGAGAAGTTCAGCCCCCCCCTTGCCAACGGGGAGCGGACGGCTGAGCCGGGACCCCCCTTCCCACTGCGGCTGACCCCCAAAGCACCAGTTTTTGGGAGTCCACCGGTGGAGGAGCAACCCAAGAATGTTGACCCCCTGGTCCTGGAGCTGGTGAACACCAAGATCGTGGAGCGGGGGCCGCCTGTGCAGTGGACGGACATCGCTGGGCAGGTCTCTGTGAAGGCCACCATCGAGGAGGAGCTGGTGTGGCCCATCCTGCGTCCCGGCGCCTACACTGGGGCGAGCCGGCCGCCCCGAACCCTCCTGCTGTTTGGTCCCCGTGGCACAGGGAAGACCCTGCTGAGCCGGTGCATCTCCACCCAGCTGGGCTCCACCTTGCTGAAGCTCAGTGGGACAACCCTGCTCTCCACGTGGAAAGCCGAAGCTGAGAAGATCCTGCAGACCGTCTTCTTTGTGGCCAGCTGCCGGCAGCCTGCGGTGGTGCTCATCACCGAGGCCGAGTCCTTGCTGGTGGCCCGGGCTGGCGAGGATGGCAGCCAGGTGAGCAACCTCAAGTCCCAGCTCCTTTCCTACCTGGACAACGTGGCTACCTCATCTGAGCAGAATGTGGTCATCATTGGGACCACCTCCCGGCCTGGCAGCATAGATGAAGCTTCCCACCGGCGCTTTGCCAAACGGTTCTACATCTCCCTGCCCGACAGCATTGCCCGGCGTCAGATCCTCCATCATGCCCTAATTCAGCAGAGCTCCTGCCTGAGCGAGCGGGAGATGGCCTCCCTGGTGCAGCACACGGAGAGCTTCTCGGGCAGTGAGCTGGTCCAGCTCTGCCAGCACGCTGGGGCCACCATGCTGCACGGGTTGCCGGGCCAGATCCAGCCCACCTCCTACCAGGACTTTGAGAAGGCCTTCTGCAAGGTCCGCCCCGCTGCCTCCCAGAAGGAGCTGGACTTGTTCTTGGAGTGGGATAAAATGTACGGCACCAGGCACTGATGGCGCAGCATCGGGGGCCGGGAGGGCAGGGATGGACCCTTCGCCCCAGCCCGAGGCTCTGAAGTCGGTTTGGGGACTTGGCTGATGCCTGGAGGGTTTGGAGGGGCTGGGTTGGAGGTCGCTGGTTCTCCCATGGAGCCATGCCGGGGCCAGACCCCCTCCTCCCCAAGTGCAGGAGACCTCGATGGCAGCACCACCTCCCTCCTCTTTACCATTTTGGACTCGGCCAGGCTTTTCCTCTCCTCGGATTTTTGGCAGCCGTCACCCATGGAACTCAGGATAACCTATTTATTATTTTCCCGTTCATCTGTCCCTGGACCAGCGAGCGGGGCCAGAGGCGTCACGGGGTCCGGCTTTC
>QJSC01009557.1:249394-261131 GCA_003697955.1 Calidris pygmaea
TTTTTTTTTTTTTTAGACCTATATATTGTATTGGGGGAGCTCGGAGCAGCCCCCCCCATAACCTCAGGGTCTGCGCACACAGAGGGGACGCAACCCCCCTCCCCTCCCTGCCGGCTTCTCCCCTTCCCCCCTCTCCCACCATTGCAGGAGTGAAGTCTGCCAACTTTGGGATGATTTCCCCGATTTTTTGCGTGCGGGGGCACGTGCAGGCAGCTGCCTGCGGGCAAAGGGCATTACAGGGGCAGACCCCCCCCCCTCCAAAAAGTGGTACTGGGCTCCTGAAGACTTTTTATTATTATTATTATTATCATATTTGACTTTGTACACTCTCTGTAACCATTTCTACCTCATTTTGCAACATATTGTACATGAAAATATTTAATTCATGTCTTATTAATGTCTGAAAAAGAAATGCTTTTGAACTGTAATGGTCTACCTCAAGAAATACTGTATTTTAAAAAGAAAAGTATTACACAGTATTAAAGAGATTACACGAACGCCCGGCTGAGAGCCTGCAGTGCTGTCTCCAAGCCCTTGCCCACCCCCCAGCTTTTTCAGCCCTGACGGAGTCTCTCAGGGGTGTCTCTGCGGGAGGGGGGTGGCAGGGGATGGGGGGGACATGGGGGAGATGTTACAGGGGTGGGGGAGTGGGGAGGGGCCATTAAAGGGGGGGCATTGCGGCCAGGGGAATGGCAGAGCCTTCCCCTCCCTCCCCCCCATTAGGGCTGTTGGGGGGAATCCATTGTGCCCCATCCCCTCATTAGGGGTGACAGAGGGTCCAGGTGTCCGCCTTCCCTTGCTAGGGGGATCCCCACATCCACATTCCCAGGCGTTCCCCGCAGTCCACGCACATCCGTGTCCATGGCCGGGCTCCTCCTGCCAACGGCCACCAACACTTGCCCACAAGCTGCCGCCGGCGGCCCGGCTCCGTGAGTGCTGGCCCTGGAATGACAGACAGCAGCCCTCACCCGCACCCCACACGCTGCCCCTGCTCCCCCCCCCCCAGCACCGCTGTGACCCCAAAGGAGGGGACAGTCATCCCTGGTGCTGCCTGCGCACCCTCGTCCCTCCATCCCTGCGGGACCTGGCCAAGCCACAGGGAGGGATTTTTCACCCTTTGCTGCTGTTGTTAATGCAAAAAAGGGGAAAAGCGGCTCCCGGCCTCTGGCTGCCTCCTTGTTTGTTTTCCCAAGCACCTTGGCCGGGCTAATAATCGTGTGTGTCCCCCAGTTCTGTGTCCGCACCCAGAGAAGGAGTTAAGCTCATTACTGGTAGGAGGCACGCAGCCCCTTGGAGAGGAGCCCTGAGGCCCAGAGCAGAAATAATTATGGCAGTTGGTGCGGCAGCCTCGGTGGGTGGGAGGGCGAGGCAGCGGGTGCCGTTCCCCCCGGAGCAGAGGGGATGCGGTGCCATCCCTGGCCGGTGGCCAAGGAGGTGCCCGGAGCCTTTGTGCTGGCGCTGGAGCATCCGGAACAATGCAGCAGCTCCAGCCTTTTATTGAGGCTCCTGAGGTTACGGCTCTATGAATAAATTACTTGGTGGATGGGCTGCAGAGTCACAAGCCGGGAAAATGGGAGGAAGGCTCCCTCCTCCTCCTCCTTCCCCTCCTCCTCCTCTGGCAGAGGGAGGCTCGGCCCCTCTCCCCCTGCTGTGAGGGACGCTCTGCATCCCCACTCCCAGACCCCACAGATGCCTTTGCTGTGTCCAGCCCCATGGTGCCGGGGTGAGGTTTGGGGTTCACCTTGGCCAGCCATCGCGGCCAGCACAGGGTCCATCCCGGCTTTCAGAGGGGCCTCCCGGTGTTTGTTGTTGCTGAGCCCAGCAGTCGCCAGCACAAGGTCTCCATCCATGAGGAAAGCCCCACGGCAGTGGGACAGGGACCCCCTCGCTGCGGCTGTGCTGCAGCGTCCCAGCTGGTTTTCCCTCCCAGGATAGCCATGTCCAGCCACACTCTGCCACCCCAGCCGGGAAAATGCTGGGCTTGGCCCCAGGCTGGCGCTGGCTGGGATGTGCCAGCACAGGGAGGTGAGGTGGACGCTCCCCGGCCTCTCAGGTTACTAAAATGAATGTGCAGCTGGACTCTGACCTTTCAGAGACCCATTTCCACAAAACTCATGAAACATGCATGCTCTCCCCAAATCCAGGCCAAGTCCTGTGCAGGATGTCGGGGCTAACGGCCATGGCATTCCTGACATTCCTCCCCAGCCCAGCCACGTGTGTTGGGATGGGATGGGATGGGATGGGATGGGATGGGATGGTGGGACACACACAGGATGGAATTGAGGCACACACTGCCCCATTGGCCTGGGCGATCTGCCTTGGCTGCATTTAACTCCTGGGGAAACCCAGGGGATTGTCCCGGCTCCACTGTGGGCCCTCCCAGCACTGCCAGGACCTCCCCAAGGGATGCTCCCAAATCTTTTGGCAGTGAGGATGGAGAGGAACATTTCCAGTTATGGCAGCAGTGGTGTTAGTCCAGAAATCTGGCATCCTTAGGGAAAAAGCTCCCTGTCATCTGCCAAAATTCAATATTAGAGGGATGGGCTGGCCAAAGCCACCCGGCACCATGTGCTCGGTGCTGCCTCTCCCATCAGGGCAGCAGGAGAAGGAACCCACCTTCTCATGGGGGCAGGAGCAGAGCAGTGAGAGGGGTTTGCTTGTTTTAGAGTTACCTTCTGTAGCGAGATTCAATAAGGGCATCGAGGAAAACGTGCTATTGTTAGAGAAGCTCATGTGGCAGCCACTGTCTACAACTGGGCTTGGTGTTTTCATGCAGAATTTGTTCATTTTTGGGTTAGGTGCTGGTAGCCAGGGGGTTTATGTGGGAAACTGGGTGGCTCTGAGCCCTTTTGTTGCCACAGTTCGGCTCTCAACAAGGCAGAAACTCCTGGAAAACCCTCCTGCAAGTCTCTGGGGAGCAGGATGGGTATTTGCTGGGTGGTTTCCCAGCCGCTCCTTATTTACACTCCCAAAGGAGCTGCATGAGCCCCTTCCCTCCAACCCCCTTATTTCTCCCGGGGTGGTGCGGGTGGGATATTTTGGAGCTGCGGTGCTGTGGCTTCTGTAAGAGATCGACAGAAAAACAGAATGCCTCAAAGCTTGCTTGCTGCAGGATTTCTGCCACCTGTATGTGGATGTATGTCCTTGGTTCTCAAAGCAACCACATCTTGTTTACTCCAAAAATGTGCCTGCCGCTCATGACTGCGCAGAACCCAGCGCTGCCCGACCGTGTGGAATGAGGATTGAACGAGCAAAGGCAATTGTCACATTGGTTGGTGAAACTACAACTCAACAGGGACTATAAAGTACCACTGCACCCCACTGTAAGTGGGACCCTCTCCACGGTCACGACCTGAGACAACTTGAGAATCAGGGATGAATGGGACGTGGGTCCAGAGAAGGGCAACGGAGCTGGTGAGGGGTCTGGAGCACAAGTCCTGTGAGGATCGGCTGAAGGAGCTGGGGGTGTTCAGCCTGGAGAAAAGGAGGCTGAGGGGAGACCTTCTCACTCTCTCCAACTCCCTGAAAGGAGGGTGTAGCCAGGGGGGGTTGGTCTCTTCTCCCAAGGAACAGGCGACAGGACAAGAGGAGATGGCCTTGTTGCACCAGAGGAGGTTCAGATTGGATATTAGGAAAAATGCTGACATGGAAAGGATTATTAAGCCTTGGAATGGGCTGCCCAGGGAAGCGGTTGAGGAACCATCCCTGGAGGTGTTCAAAAGACGGGATGACATAGAGCTTAATGACATGGTTTAGAGGTGTGGGGTTTTCTGTTTTTGTCGTTAGGTTGATGGTTGAACTCGACGATCTTAAAAGCCAACCTAGACGATTCTGATTCTGTGACTCCAGAGGACCGTGGAGAGGCCGCGGACCGGCCCCGTGGTGGTGACTGTCCTTACTCTATCGCCCCTCAGCGCTATTTCTGCGCAATAGCAACAACCCTGTAGTAGACGGCATTTCACCTCGTTTGCGTCTTAATCTCACACTTCGAAATATTACTGACCTCCCGGACCAACAATTGGACCGGGACTTAACAGCTTCCCCCCCCGGAGCGGGGCTGCTGGTGTCTGCAAATCCTCCTGGCAGGATGGGACCCTCGGCAACAGCAGCTCTGCAGCTTGGATGCTCGGAGGATGGAGGATGCTTGGAGGAAGCAAACGCCCTGTGGAGATGGGAGACGCAGGAGGCGACGACAGAGGATGAAGACCCAAAATGCAAATCTGTGAAAGTCTCCTGGCCAGGGAATTGCTCCTTCCCCTGCTCTGGAGTCCTGGCTCTTCCCTCCGGCCCCAGGACGGCCCCAGATACCGACCACGGCCCCTGCACAGCCCCACACCCAAGCCTCCATGCTGGGGCTATTTGGGGAGATGCAGGGAAGTTGCAGGTTTATTGGCACCCTGAGAAAACCCAGGGTGTGCTGGTGGTGCGTGGCCGGGGCTGCATTGCCATCTCGTGGCTGTGGGGCCCTCGCCCGCTCCCCGAGTGAAACCACTTGGGTTAAACCTGACGCTGCTCCATCGATTTGAGGTGGGAGAGGAAAACCCGGGTTCCCAACGGGGTGTGCAGGGGATCCATACCCCTCTCTGGGGAGAAAAAGGGGAGCTACTGTCTTTGCCTTGGGGCCTTCAGGAGATGGAAGAGGGTGGTGGAGATGTCCCCAGGGCCATTCCCTGTACCTTTTGCTCTTGCAAATGTGCCGGCAGAGATGTGGGGACGGCAGCTGCTGAGCCCTGACAGACTCAACTGAGCTGGGTGCCACTGGCAAGGGCAGGATGCCCTGGGGCAAGGAGGGTGTGGGAAGCAAAGGCTGTTGTGCCTGAATGGATGGATGGACGGACAGATGAACATCACTTCCAATGGTGAAGGTGCCCCAAAGCTCCTCACAGGCAGCATTAAATTTCCAGCCCTTTGGATTGGGTCTGCTGGGAATCGAGGGACCGTTTATTCTGTCCCTGTGTCCCCATGCTGCGGGTGTTTGGTGCCCAATAGGCTGTTTGTGAAGGCTGAACTGGGGAGGGGAGGGATGCCACGCTGAAGGCAAGGGGCTGAGCTGGGGCACAGCGGACAGAAGATGCTCAGCCCTGGGAGGGGACATGGGACAATGCGCCAGGGGACAGGAGACGCGTCCCTGGAACATGCCAGTGAGATCAGATGGGGGGGGCTGTGTTCCTGGGCTAACATCCTGCTGAGGATCAAGCAGTGGAGGAACTCATCCTGCTGTGGCTGACGGTGGGCATGGTGGCAGCCAACATGGGCCATCAGATCATGACTGGAATCACCAAGCAGCTGTCCCCTCTGGCGGCTGGCAGGGCCCGACGGGGACCTGGGGGACCTGTGCTTTGAGAGGCAGCCACCCCCCTGTACACCCACAGCGTCCTGGGCTGGGTCAGCGCCAGGGTCTTGACCATTCTGGGGGGCCTCCTCACTGTGGCCACCCTGTACTTCTGCTGCTGGATGCTCAGCTCAGATGTCACCTGAAATTGGGATGTCACCCAAACTGGAACATCTCCCAGAAGCTGCTGTAGGGAAGAGGAGAGCAAATAAAGCCTCGTGGAGGTGTGGAGACCCAGAGACTGACACTGTGTGTTCCCCTGAGCAGGAAGGATCCCATCCTTGGCCCGAGTCCTGCTGGGGCATCCAAGGCTGGATGTCCACCAGCCATCACCATCATCCTTGACTGCACTGGAGTTGTCCCCAGTTGTCACTGGATCCCAGAGTACCCTATAACAGGGATGGAGCCAGGCAGAGCTCCCTTGGCCATGTCCTTGCTGCAGCCCCACATGCCTCAGCATGTGGGTCTTTCCACCTCCCAGTATGTTCCCACCCCAGTCAGGGAGGGGACAGAAATTCTCAAGTTTTTCATGCTCTCCTGGCATCCCTGGCCAGATTTAATTCTATCAGGGCTTTAGCTTTCCTAACGTGATCCCTGGATGCTCGGACGATTTCTCTGTATTCTTCCCAGGCTACCTGCCCTTGCTTCCACCCTCTGTAGGCCTCCTTTTTCTATTTGAGTTTGTCCAGGAGCTCCTTGTTCATCAATGGAGGCCTCCTGACATTTTTGCCTGACTTCCTCTTTGTTGGGATGCATCAGTCCTGAGCTTAGATGAGGTGATCCTTGAATATTAACCAGCTTGCTTGGGCCCCTCTTCCCTCCAGGGCTTTATCCAAGCAGACTCTACCAAGCAGATTGCTGGAGATGCCAAAGTCTGCCCTCCTGAAGCCCATGGTAACAGGCTTGCTGTGTGCCCTTCTCACCACACTAAGGATCTCAAACTCCACCATTTTGTGGTCACTGCAGCCAAGGCTGTCCTTGAGCTTCACATTCTTCACCAGCCCCTCCTTGTTGGTGAGAACAAGGTCCAGTATGGCTCATCTCCTCATTGGCTCTTCTGTCACTTGGAGAAGGGAGTTATCATCAAGTCATTCCAGGAACCTCCTGGATTGCTTTTGCCCTGCTGTGGTGTCCCTCCAACAGATATCAGGGTGGTTGAAGTCTCCCATAAGGACCAAGGCTTGTGAACGTGAGGCTGCTTCTATCTGTCTATAGAGGGCCTCATCCACTTGGTCGTCCTGGTCAGGTGGCCTGAAGCAGACCCTGGCTGTAACTTCACCTGTCCCTGCATTCCAGTTAATCCTGACCCATGAGCTCTCAGTTGGCTCCTCACCACCTCCAGGAGGAGCTCGGTGCATTCCAGCTGGTCATTGACATCGAGGGTGACACCCCCTCCTCCCTGTCTCCCTCAATTCCAACACTCCAGTCACAGGAGCCATCCCACCACGCCTCCATGATGCAGTAAGATCACAGCCCTGTATGTGTGTGCAAGTCTTCAACTCCTCTTGTTTTATTCCCCCCTATTTGTACAGTGACATTTATGCCTTACTGGCTGAGTGGCTGGAATTCTTCTGTGCTGCTCTCCAGGTGCTCTCCTGATGACCTGTGATCCTTCTCCAAGCTCTTGGCATCTGTTACTGACACTGGCATCAAATTGGTAGGAGTGGGATGGATTGAGATTCCCCTGCCCTGGCAACTCTAGTTTAAAGCCCTCTCCCCGAGCTGGGCAAGCCTTTCATGGAAGATGCCCTTCCCCTTCACTGACGGACCACATCAGCCCCCCCGTAGACTTGGTTTCTCAAAGTGAGTCCCATGGTCTAAGCAGCCAAACCCCTGGCTGTGGCACCAGACCTGTAGCCATTTATTGATTTGCCAGATTCTCCTGGCCCTATCAACCCCCTTCCTTTTGACTGGGAGAACAGGAGGATTGATGGAAAAACTACCTGCACCCCAGGGTCCCTGACCACCGCTCCCCGGGCTCTGAAGTCCTTCTTGATAGTCCTCAGGCTACTGATACTCCTGATACTCCTTGGAGTATCACTGGTGCCCACATGAAACCCACATGAAATAGTCAGAGGACTGTACGAGGCTTGGTAGGCTCTCGGAGAGATCCCTGATGCACCTCCCGTAAGAGGCACAGCTCTGCAGGAAGCAGAGTCACCGACTACTGTCACCAGCAACAGCTCCTGAAAAGAACCGCCGGAATGACAACAGGCAAATAGAAGAGACAAGAGGGCAAAAGCAGTGTTTAAGAACAGGAGTAATTCCTAGTGATATTCAAATTGAAAGAATAAGCTTCTAAAAACCAGTCTCAGACAATCCCAGCCATGTATTCATTCAACCTTGTGTTTTCCAGCCAACACTAACAGCGAGGTTGGACTCCAGGTACTGCCACTCATTAAGTGGTCTGCAAGGACACACACCCTTTCATTCCCACTTTTCAGTCCATATGTACAGGATTGAGTTTAACACTTTCTAAAGCATTACCAGTTTTATTGCTAAAATTTCTTTGGTAACAATAACAACAGGTTTTCAACTAAAGCAGGGATGAATTGAAAGAGCTCAGGGGACTTTCAAGAACCTTAACACCAAGTTACTTCATGATTTATTTAGTCAATTTCACTAGAGTAACAGACCACAGATTACTCATTCTGTGGCTGCCCCATCCCTGGAGGGGTTCTAGGCCAGATTGGATGGGGCTTGGAGGAACCTGGGCTGGTGGGAGGTGTCCCTGCCCAGGGCAGGGGGGACTCAAGATGAGCATTAAGGTCCCTTCCAGCCCAAACCATTCTATGACTTGCATCCCCTCAGGCTGAGTTTATTTGTCCCCTGGATCAGAGCACGCTGCCTGCCCAGGGTTCCAGCGCCGGTATCCTCCCAGCTGGCTCTGAAGTGTTTTTCCATCAGGGAAAACCAGGAGGAGGCTGGGAATAGAACGTGGCCATGTCTCATCTCTACACATGCTCATCATTTCCTTAGGGTACACACATGGACACAAAACCCTGAAAGCCTCCCAAGTTTTCCAGCCTTGATGGAGTCTGGGAATCAGAGGAGAAGTGCAAAGAGATGCCAGAACTGCATCAGTGATAATGTAACTTTATAACTGATTTCTCCTGCCGTAAGATACAATGTTAGCAGAAATTTTTCATCGTCTAGAAATAGCAGCATTTTATTACCTCACCCAGCCAAGGTAAGACTGAATTTACAATAAGATTAAATATTTTGTTTAGCTGTGCCTTCAAATATTCATTGATCCAAAGAATGTAAGGAAGCATCTCACACCTGATTGCAATTAAAAAATACTCTCCAGGGTTTGTCAGAAGAATGTTGCTATGGGTCATACCTTTACTGTCTTGCAGCTGAAGACATAGGAGTGTTGAGCATCACCAGCGATCACCGAAAGGGTGAAGTATTTATGTAATAATATTTTTCCTTCCCGAATGAAGCAGAGCCCACTGCCCTTAGAAGGCTGTTTCCCGAAGCACCGGTGCAGCCGGTTCCTGGCACAGAGATGCTCCTCTCGGGGCGGTTCCTGCCCGTAAGTGAAGGTCAGGGCTCAGCGGCCGCCCCAGCGCAGGAACTGCAGCTCCTGTGGGGAAAAGCTGCTTTTCCATCTGCTGTGCTGTCCCCCTGCACCGCCGCACGTCTGGCCCAGCCACGGGGCGCCGATGGGCCGCTCGGTGCCGGTGGGGTGGCAGGGATCGATGCTCAGAGGATGCTGCGTGTCTGATGGCATTAGAGCCAGGAGGGTCAACGGCATTTACTCTGGAGCGGAAGGAGGGCTGGTCCCCAAGAGGAGAAGAGGCTGCTCAGGGGTTGCAGATCACACCGGCGTGCCGTTTGCAGGGGAAGGTTGATGCAAGGAAGAGGTTGTGGCAGAACACGTTCCCTGCGTTCCAGCAGACTGAGCACTGCTCAGGCCGGGCTGAGCTCAGCGTTGAGACCCTGCGGGATTCACAGCCATGACTTTTTTCCCCTGGATGAGGAGCCCGGCTGCTCCTTCGGGACAGGGGCTGGACCTGGACATCCAGGCTTCAGGTCAGCCCGACTTTGCAAAGCCCCCGCAGGAGTCCTACCCCCACTGCCAGTTTCTACTCCAGAAGCAGTGACAGGGCTGGGCTGGGGGCGGTGGGCTCTGGGGACACAGGGCAGGTGGGTGCTGCTGCGAAAGGGAGCAGAAGGACAGGGCAGGCAGGAGAAGCTGTTCAAACAAGGTGGACATAAATTCCATGAGTGCAAATTCCAAAGCAAAAAGATGTAAAGCATGAAGGAATTGAAAGGTCTGCCATCAAACCCCCAGCCCACTGTTAGACCACGTTCCTCCCTCCCCGGCCAGCTTCATCCCCCTCCTGCCTTTGTGTGAAACAGAATGACAGACTCATTTGCGCTGGAAAGGACCTTAAAGCCCCCCCAGTGCCACCCACTGCCCTGGGCAGGGACACCTCCCACCACACCAGGGTGCTCCAAGCCCCCTCCAACCTGGCCTTGAACCCCTCCAGGGATGGGGCAGCCACAGCTTCTCTGGCCAACCTGGGCCAGGCTCTCACCACCCTCACACCAAACAAGTTCTTCCCCACATCTCAGCTCCATCTCCCCTCTTTCAGTGTCAAACCCTTCCCCCTCCTCCCATCGCTCCCCTCCCTCATCCAGAGTCCCCCCCCCATCTCTCCTGGAGCCCCTTGAGGGACTGGAAGGGGCTCCAAGGTCTCCCCGGAGCCTTCTCTTCTCCAGGCTGAACCCCCCCAACTCTCTCAGCCCCACCTCCCAGCAGAGGGGCTCCAGCCCTCCCAGCATCTCCGGGGCCTCCTCTGGCCCCGCTCCAGCAGGATCATAAATATAAAATAAATAATAAATAAACAGTTATAAATAAATTAATAAAACTGAGGAGCAAAAGTGGGGAGCACACACACCAGTTAAGCCTTACAAGACCCCTGTGAGGGAGGGAACGAGATCCCCAATTTAC
Source organism: Calidris pygmaea (assembly GCA_003697955.1). Classification (NCBI taxonomy): domain Eukaryota; kingdom Metazoa; phylum Chordata; class Aves; order Charadriiformes; family Scolopacidae; genus Calidris; species Calidris pygmaea. The sequence continues at coordinate 259,690 of QJSC01009557.1, forward strand.
CAATGGGTACAACTGGAGCAGGAGCCAAGCCTGGGGCTGCGCACACTCTTGTGTGCACACATGCGTTGGTGACATCACAGCACCCAGCGATCCAGCGAAGGGGAAATGATATTTTAATTTTGCTTGTTTAAAGAAAAAATACGAAATCACAGCAGCGTTGTTGTCTCTGTAAAGCACACTGACCTGAGGAGGCTCAGGGACAGCACAGCCACGTTCTGTGTCCTGCAGACCTACGCTGGCTGGCCTTCACTGAGCACAAAATTCATGTTTCTTGAATAAATTGGACCAAAACTCTGATAGGAAAAATAATGTTGAGGTGCTATCCTCAGCCACTTGGTCCTGCCCTCCAAGGAGGCAGAGCCAGAGCTCAGCCCTGCGGGTCCAAAGCTGGAGGGACGATGGGCTGAGGGTGGGGTGAGGGTGGAGGATTCACCTCCCACTGGCTGCACCCCACTTTTGGGCACTCCAGCACTATCAAGCCCAGGACCCCGGCCACTGGGAGCATGTGGGCTTGTGGACAGAAGCCCCATTGCTGATCCTGGAGAAATCACGCTGAGACCAAGGAGGTGATGCTGGGGTCCTGCAGCGAGGTGCCTGAGCGAGGGGTGATGTGGGAGGTCCCCCAGCACTGTCCTTGCTGGCTCCCGACCTGCCCCAGTGACCACAGCCAAGAGCTCACTGGCCACTAGATCTGCCTTGTCTCGTCTTTGTAAGTTACTTTTATTGCAGGGGACAGGGGCTGCAGGGTTAGACACGGCACAGCAAGATCCTCCCTTGCCAGAGCAGGTCCAAGGTGGGTGGTGGCAGCAGAGTTGTCCCCTGTGCACGGGGCAAGGGACATTGGGGACGTCTCCAGGTCAAGGGCACCCACCTCGAGATGGAGACACAGATCCGGCGCTGGGACGGGGAGGCTGAGCCATGTCCCCCGGCACCCGCCGAGACCCGACTCCGAGTCACCCCCAAGCCCCCTCCAACAGCAACTCATCTGCTCCCTTCTGCAGGCTTTGGGTAAAAAAAAAAAAACAAAACACTAAAAGCGCCTTGAAGGATGTATGGGGGAGATGGAAGGGCAGGAGAATGCAGCCAGTCAAATAACCGGGACACCAAGACAATCTTACCTTGTTCAGTGAAAAGGGTAACATTTATTTTCATTTCTTTTGGCTTATAGTAACGCAATTGTTAATCATGTTGGGTAAGATCATTATGAGCCACCATGCAATTTCTAATACACTAATCTTCACTATTGATCTTTTACAGCTTTAACATTTTATTTTTTTTCAGCGGAAAATTAAATAATTCAAACTTGGGTGTGGCCTCTATATAACATCATGGTTTTATTTTAATTTGTTTTGTTCAACATCAGCTTCTATATTTTAAGAAAAGGTGAACAGGAAAAGTGAACAAAGCAGCTTGAATTGGTATTTCTTGATCGCCCTTCCCTC
>QJSC01009557.1:263603-319810 GCA_003697955.1 Calidris pygmaea
TGTGTGTGTGTGTGTGTGTGTGTGTTTTATTTTGCTTGTTTGTCCTAAGTTGCATTGACTGATGTGGAACATGCAGTATCCACCTGCCCAAACAATAGAAAATCCATTTTTTTTCCTTTTTTGTGTTTAAATGTTTGTTTACAAGGGTCCTTTAAACAGGTGGTAGGTCACTGCTTTAGATGCAACGCTGTCACACAGTAAGCAGACTATGTTTGGTATAAGATCTTCAGGTAAGTGTCTCCACAGCTGTTCTGTATTGATATATTTCATGAAGTTTGTAAACAATCTTTTCACTTGCATGTATTTTAATTTGTACAATTCTATTATTTTGTCTCAACACTTGGATTCCCTGACGTCTTTTTGCCTTTTCGCTCTTTCTCGTTTTCCTTCCTCTACCCGCTGCTGTTTCTCCTTCTCGGGCTTGGTGACGCTGTCGTAGGAGGGGAGGGACGCAGTGGATGGGGTGCCTTCCTTTTTCTCCCTGTTTGTTCCTCCATTTTCCAGTTTTGTGGGGGCAGGCCTTCGGCTAATAAAGCCCCGTCGTGCTAAACGAACCCTGTACGCCCTCTGGATAACCACTGCCGAAACTTCTTCCTGCTTACGCCGCAGCGTAGTTGTGATGGGCTCATAAGACACTTTGGAAGGGTTGGATGCCACGAATCTTTCCTCCATCTGTTGTCTCAGGATATCCAGCTCCCCACTGTCCCCCAGGACGCGTTTGGTGAAGGCAAACAGGATGTCTAAACAGTGGATCCTGTCTCCACTTACCATAGGCAGGTCCATGGCGATGAGTTCGATGGTGTTGGGTTTGGGGACGCGGAGAGGATGTTCCAAAGCATCAGCAAAGTCTGCAAGCTTGCTGTACTCTATGAATTGGGTGGCATCGGGGTCAAACTTCTCCCAGATCTCGTAGAAGGTCTCAAAGTCATCCTCACTTAAAGGATCTGCGCTCTCCTCTGTCGCCACACTAAAGTTCTCCAAGATGATGGCAATGTACATGTTGACCACGATCAAGAAGGAGATGATGATATAACTCACAAAGAAAAATATCCCCACTGAAGGGTTCCCACAATCCCCCTTAAAACCACTCCCAGGGTGCTCCTTGTCGAGGTCGCAGTCTGGAGGCCGGTTTAGGATCGGTAGCAGGAGCCCATCCCAACCAGCTGATGTAGTGATCTGGAACAAGCAGATCATGCTGTTGCCAAAGGTCTCAAAGTTGAACATATCATCTATGCCTGCCTCATGCTTGACATAGGCAAAGTTTGACATGCCAAAGATGGAGAAGATGAACATGACCAAGAACAGCAAGAGGCCAATGTTGAACAAGGCAGGCAAGGACATCATTAAGGCAAAAAGCAAGGTGCGGATCCCTTTGGCTCCTTTGATCAAACGCAGGATACGTCCAATGCGAGCCAGTCGGATGACTCGGAAGAGAGTGGGCGACACAAAATACTTCTCAATGATTTCAGCCAGGAACATTCCTAAAGGAGAAGAGAAGGGACAAGTGTGACAATGGAGACGTGCAGTCTGCTGCTTCTTCTCAACCTAGCCAGGGGACTGGGCACACAGAACACCTTGGTTGGATTTTCAAAGGAGGTCTGCAATTAAGAGGCCTCACCTTCAGGCAGCCGAGTCTCAGCTGCTCTGGCTCCCCAAGCAGCTCTCCAAAAGGGAGAGGGAGGGAGGCAGAGCTGCAGAGGGCTTTGCTCCACCTGGATCAGGATGGACGAGTTGTTTCTTGGAGGTGTCTAACTCTGCCATGGGAGTCAGGCCATGGACTCTATTTTGAAGGTGCTAAAAAATATGTAAGATAAAATCTTATTTTGAGCAGCAGACAAGCCTGGATCTGAGTTTCAGACTGCAGGACACTCTCTAGGCGTCGGTGTTTTGTCAGTATTCCTGGGCAGAGCTGGGTGCAGCCAAGCTTTTTGAGTTACCCTGTTGTAGTTGTGAGGTTATGCATGTTTTACAGATTAGCCGCTAAAAAACAAAAAACCTGTTGGAGGAAACTGGTTGATTCAACATTCAACCAAACTGAAGAGTGCAAATCACATGCTGATGTAGGAAGCACTGCAATGCTATTTTCAGGAGTTACTAAGCATTATAACATTCGAATGAGGTGAGTAAAATTTCTGTTTTTAAAGACAGGGAGAGTAATTGTCAAGTGTTTTACTCCATACAACTGGAAATGAAAGCCAGAACAGAGGGAGGAGGGCGCATTAGTCAGGACTTCAGGCTGCCAAATTCTGCCAGTCTCTTCACAAGGCTAAAAAGAGACCCTCGAAGTCCTGGTACCTCTATATCCCCTTCAAAGACAAGAACGTGCTCTACTCTGCAAACACCAAGACAGCCTAGTGCTCACAGACCTCTAGCTAATTGGTGTTGCACTTACCCACAATGGACAGAATCACAACCACGAAGTCAAAAATGTTCCACCCGATGGTGAAATAATAGTGCCGCAAGGCGAACATCTTCAGCACACACTCACAGGTGAAGAAGATGACAAACACCAGGTTGATCCAGTAAAGGATGTCCTCCATCTGCTTGCTTTGTGTGTCCGTCTCCACCATCATGGTCACCATGTTGAGGCAAATGAGAATCATGATGACTATATCAAATGCTTGCTGAGTAACAAAGTCAAAGACAGCTCCTTGGATGCGGTTCTGTGCAACAGGAGAAAGACAACCAAACAGGTTTGAACAAGAATCCACCATTAGTCAAATTATTTCACTGTTGGTGGAAACAGGGATGAGGATATCATTTTTTCAGTATCTTATGAAGTTTTCAAGGCAAACTCTAGCCATGATTCAATCTGTTTATGGGAAAGGTAGGAAAATTATATTATTTATACCCTAAAATGCTATCACAACCCTGTTATCAGCATATCTTCCTCTTTGTTGAGACCAAAGGCAGGGTGATAACTTTCCATTCACAACCGGAGAAGGCAGCCAGGTCTACCTGCAGCAGTGACTGGCTGCAGAGCACCTCAACTAGATTTCAACCCTCTCTGTTGAGTCCTGGCAGCAGTTGAGTCCCAGCAGCAGGCAGAGCAGCAGGATGCCTTACCCACCCCAGCATCTAAGGGACTCACCCAATGTCACACACAAAGCCTTTCAGAAAGCTGGGGAATGTGCTTAGTCTCGATGAAGGTAACCCAGAATCTGCCTGACTGTCCAGGACCACGCTCGCTAATGCCAGGCAGCCTCCTACTCTCTATCTACAGCCTCTCAGCCAGACCAGGGCTTTCAGCTTGTTTTGTCGATTCAAGTGAACCAACTGATTAACATCAACCACAGCTGGAGCATTTTAACCTTTCTCAGATCATACCTGAATTAAAATGACAAGAGCATGGGGATGTGGAGTCCGGCATGAGTTAGAACAAAGGATGCTTTTGGAGCCAAAGCTCCTTTGAAAGTCTACTCTGCAGGGTTTTTCCTTCGGTTCCCTTTATAACGTACTCACCAGAGGTCGGGGAATAGGTTTCTGAGGCTTCTTTGAGCCCAGTTTTTTCATGGCATTATAGTACTTCTTTTGTTCTTCTGTCATGAAAATATCTTGACCTCCAAAGTAAAGGGGCAAAAGGAAAACTGGTTACAATCAGCTCCTACACCAGAAGGAAATGGAATGACATCCTAGCTAAGTCATGAGGATACCTGCCATATGGGAAGTTGGTGGCAGCTATTTTAGACAGAAATAACTTCTACTAATACCCAAGCCACACTGATTTTCCTTCAAAGAAAACAGTATTTTTCCTATGAATATCCTCTTTTACTGCACTGCCTCCTTTCCCATCCCCTCTAGCTCATTAGTGCCAAACAGGCAGCAGAGGTGTCAGGCTATTTAGGAGAACACCTGCAAAGCCCCAGCTTGATCTACAGAGAAGAAAAGCTGTGTATCAGAGAGGGACGGAGGTGCAGGAAGACATCTTACTTTCAGTCTGTATATTTTAGTCAAGGTGAAAAAAACCACAGAAATGCATGAAAATGCAGTCTAGGGAAAACGTCTCGTTTGGCTAGAGCTTTACACAAAGCTCCGGGCTGCCTCTTTGGCTTCCTGAGCCTGTTGTGCTCACTGTGACTCTGTTCCCATGGGGCTGGGAACAGAGTCACAGTGGTTCCGCAGCCCACAGCTCCACGGGAGGAGGCTCCTGCCCCAGGCTGAATGTTCTTAGCCTTTATTTTGCAGAAAAACCCCATTAACCTTGAAGGCTCAACATTCCTCTAACAGGTTCTCAGGTTCTTGTTCCTCTATCGGGTCTCAGCTCCCCTACTAATCAGCAAACACAGATCACTTATCTTTTTCTTTTGTTGATTGAAGTTGTCAATGATGACACCAATAAACAAGTTCAGGGTGAAAAAGGAGCCGAAGATAATGAAGATAACAAAATATATGTACATGTAAATGTTGTCCTCGTACTTGGGTTGCTCTTCTTGCTGAATGGGAGATGAGAAGAGAAATAAGGGACATTTCACATGTACATCGTACAAATACAGTCAAATATAGTCAAATGAGATTGATTGATGAGATTGACAAATATAGTCAAAATGAGATTGATGATGTTTCCAAGTATTCAGCTTTATAAAGCTGTAGTTATACATGGAAAACTGTGTTCTCACACTGTTTAAAGTAAAGCAGAAGAATGTATATTGTATGCATATATGGGGAGGAGGGTGATCTAATTCTCAGAAACATAATATGCTACAGTTTGAACTGACTTCCACTGTAAATTAGGTCAGTGCCCATAAAATATACAGGTAATTTGCAATTCACAAAGGAAATGATCACTTCAGTGGCAGGCACTGCCAAAGTGATTCTGAAGAGGGACGTGTAAGTCCATCAGCTGATCAAAAAGAGAACATTTTTCACGTTGTCCTCATATAGTCATACTACTCGTTTCCAACCCTGCAGTCAGTGTAGGACAAGAAAACCCATTTAATCATCTTTTCATATAAAACTAAGAGAAGAGAAGGGAAAAAACCTAGAAAGGGAAGTAATGGTATTTGCATGATTCCAGCATGCAAGAACAAGAAAAGCGCCTGAAGGAAGAGCTCCAACCCAGACAACATTTCAAAACTGGATTAAACTGACACCTGGGCTCCCATGCAGATGCAGGGTTCATGGAGGACCTTCCAGCTAATTCCTCCCCATAATGTATTCTGCTGATGAAATATATAGCTTCACTGTAGTCCTTTCTTTACTGTATTTCTACTCCAGTAGGAGTTTCCCTGCCCCTAAAGCAACCAGGAGAACCCTGGGATTCAATCACAGCATTAAATACGTAACATAAGCTGAGTTCTACAGTTTTCACTCTTGATTTTACCGAAGCGAAATAGCGGAGTGAAGTATGGGGGATGAGACTGCGTGTGGTCATGCACTTTACCTTTCTGGAGTCCACTGCTGCGTACATGATGTCCATCCAGCCCTTGAAAGTAGCCTAGCAAAGACAACACACCTTCTCTCAGGCAGAATTCAGCCAAAGTAAAAGACCGAGTCGGCTCTGTGCCAGCTATGTCAAGGATTCCCTGGCACTCCTGATCGCCCTGTATATTGAACTTTAATATTACTTAAATATTTCTCTTTTCATTTAATCCAAATGAAATGAATCTAAATTAATCTAACCAGGTTTACTGTTGTCTCATGGAAGGTTTGGTAGACTCTGAAGAGCAGAGCTGGGGCCACCTGCTCTGCTGGGAGACCCATGTTAGGCAAAGGGGGATAACAGATAAAGTTGCAACTTTATTCCAGCCCTAAAGCCAAGTGGGATGAATGGGACGGCGTATTTCAGGGAGAGGGGGGAGCAGTCCAAGCGCATTAGAAGCAGCTTGTGCGTACCACTACTGGGGAGATGGGGAAAGCAAAACTTACAACTTGCAGAAGAGCCAGATATCCTGCCCCGACGTTGTCAAAGTTAATTTTCACATTCTTCCATCGAATCTCAGTGGAGTTGGGTGGCATCAGTGCTTCGCAGTCTGTCTTGTTGTTAACAATATCTATTTCAAAGCGCTCCTCAGCTGTTTCATTAAAGCAGTAATGATATTTCCCGGCAAACAGGTTAACCCCCATAATGCTGAAAATCAGCCAGAAGATAAGGCAGACCAACAACACATTCATAATGGAAGGGATAGCGCCAACCAAGGCGTTGACAACCACCTGTGTTGGAAGGGGTGGGAAAAAGTTTCAGTATAAAACACAAGGCAGGAAACAGCAAGCATCAATACGGCTGGTTCTGGGGGGGGGGGAATAGGAGGTAAGGCCACCGACATGCAGAAGTTGGCAGTGAACTTATTCCAAGCGGTGAAATAATCCTGCTCAAAAGCTACCTACTGAAGCTCTGTTTTTCAAACAAAGCAGGCCAGGTTGTTAGATTTGCTGGGCTCGATTTTGGATTGTTACTTCTTTAGCTAAACAATAATTATTTTAAATAATTTTATTTGCCGAAAGGGAAAGGGGGGCATCACTGAGTGAGGCTCAGACTCTCTTCTCAGCAACAAGCAGGCTCCCAGCTACAATTTTCTCAGAGCCAGGTCCGAGGACACTTTTGCTCATGGATTTGAGGGGTCTCAGCAGCCGGTGGCCCTTTCGGCCGTTCCCCACTTGCAAACAAGGCTATTGTCACTTGGAAGCCGCCTCCTGCTCCCACCCTCGCCAGCAAACCCGGGGGGACCGACGCCGGGGGGGATGGTACCGAGCCCAGCGTCGCTCTCTTACGACTAAGCAGTGAGTCACTGGAAACATCAAGATCATATTGGTGACCAAGCAAGGCCAATCATGTTGTCTCAGGCAGACAGCTGAGCATGCAGCTAGGCAGGCTCAAGGAGACAGAAAAGCCATGTTCCTTCCTCCAAACTGCAGCAAACACCGCGGGAAGTGACAATGGGTTTTGTCAGAGCTCGTACCTTCCACCATCTCCTAATTTTAGCCTTTTGGAGTGCGGGAGCACCATGTCCCTAAGCATCCCTGGCCAACACATGACAAGCTGTAAGCTCTCAGGCTTTTAATAGAGTTAGGTCAGCAGGATATTAAATCTTTTATTATGATCTCCTGATTTAGATTCCTTTAATAGATGAACAGAATCTAAACTGGTTTTGCCCCCTTTGCCTTAGTTTTGAAAGACTTCTCAACATACGGTGATTAGGCGCTCCTCAACCGGTCCTGGCCACCACCAAGTGTCCCCCCTCCTCCTGCAACATCCATCTGCTGGATGCAGCCACCACCCGCACAACACACTCTGCAGCAAGCTCCTGCCCTCCACTGCAGCAAGCAGGAAGGAAAATGAAAGAAAATGGTGATCTGAATGGTGAGTAGCATTCCCACTCTTAAATGATGTCATAGATTCATCCCTGGATAGCCAGTGGGGTATAAAGACAGATTAGAGGCAGGCCCTCCAGATGGGTTCCATCCCCCAGGTAGGATGCTCCAACAACAGCATGCCTTTTTGGTTTCAGATCTTTTGGTTATCAATATGCTGCTTTATTACAGTTCATCCTGGGCAGCGAAAAAAAAGTGTCACATCCTCCTGAAATACGGTCACTAACGCTACGTTAAATTTATACGGCATTCAAAAAGATGCGAGAGAAGGAACATGGCTTTTGTGTGCAGACTGACAAAAACGCATGCACGTTTCATAGCATTACTGTCAAACTTCCTGAATAATTTAAGAGCAGAGCAAGCTCTTGAAAATGCAGATTATTATGGAGTAGAGAAAAGCAAAGAACTACATTTTGTGTTTCCTTTGCAAAGGCATTTCAAATCTCTATTCTCTGGCTCAGCAGAATTGCTCTGGTTTTATGGGGCAGCAACACTTGTCTTCAAGTCAAAACAAAGGAAAAATAATTGGGTTTAGGTAACTAACAGGGCTGCAGTCAGAACTCCCTACCACTTTAAGCATGAGAATTTCCTGATTGTGCATTAGAAATCACAGCTTCTCTCCAGCACTGCTTAAAAATAGCTGTTCATATCTACTGGTTCTATTCCTTTGTGACTGTACCCTCAGGTGGGACCTGAACCCAGCCCAGCAAAAGCTCCAGCTTTGTGCCCATGGAAAAGTTTTCATCCTTTGTGCCTGTATTATAGAATAAACTTTAGAATTAGGCTAAGTGACACAAAGTAATAATGGCAGGATAACATACTAGGGAAGAAACAACCTTCTTTGGATTTACAGAATCCCAGAATCACAGAATGATATGGGGTTGGAAGGGACCTCTGGAGATCATCTAGTCCAAACCCCTGGCAAAGCAGGTCCACCCAGAGCAGGTTGCACAGGAACGTGTCCGTTTGTTATGGTATCATTTTCTCCTATCACTTCCCCTGGAACTGAGGATTCCTGATCCCGTTATTCCCTCTCTCACACTGGGCTTTGTGCTCAGTTACTCTACAGCAAATTCCAAGGAGACCAGAAGGATCCAGGTGGAATGACTCCAGTGAAGCAAAACTGTGAGACTGCTATTCCCTTCCCTTTTTTTAAAAATACATTTTATCTCTTGTAATATCTCTAGTTGTGCGCTAACTGGGATTTAGCACAGACCTACGTTACTGCTCTAAAAGCAACTGGGAAACCCATTAATACAACATACCCTTTACTTAAAAGAAACATACATTATTTTGCATGTTCTTCTATCCCAAATGGAAAAAAAAAGCACCAAAGTATGGAATATTAGAGGCAAAGTGATGAGACACTGCAGTAATTTCAAGTCTCCAAGCCAGGGGTGGCATCTAACAATTTGAGGAAAGCTTGTTAAGTTCAATGCTTTGCTTGTGCTTCGTTGCTGGTTCCACAGTGACAGGACAGGGGACCATAAAGCATGGTAAAAGGGAGGGAGTGGAAAGGAAAAGCTTCACTCTCAGACAAGGCTTCCAGTCACCACCAGACTGGACCGAGAACAACAAGGTGCAACAAGAGGAATTAAACCAAAGCCTTTTTTTCAAACAGCTGAGCTCCCCGCCAGTCCCTTCCTGAAGGCCTGAGCGATCCCTTCACCCCCTCACAGGCAGATTGCATTTTTAAAAACCCCTCTGATAGAGTCTTTCAGCCCAATTCCACCAGCGGCCAAAGCCCTCGGGGGCTGGAGACACTGCGGTGGTTCCAATTCTGCTTCTTTGCACCTGGTGATTCTCCCTAGATCAGAAGAGTCACAGCTGAGAAGCCCCCTCGGATGCTAGAGGTCAAAGCCAGGCTAAATGAGAACAGCCAAGTGTTAACATCGTCTACAAATGGCATGTGGTTTGGGCCAGTAATTAATGTAATGAGGCAGCTTAATGCGTCTCCCTTTCTTAAGAGGGGAGGGTGCGGCGGTGGGCAGGGTGCGGGGACATCCACGGTAGAGGTGATCGAGTCAGCGGCTGCGTCATGGTTCTCTTTGGAATTCTCTTTCCACCAGTTTTGATCAGTTCTAGCATGCTTAAAAAAAAACGCTCCACAGGCATGCAGAAGGATCAGCTGCTAATGGCATCTTACCCTCATCCCCTCAAATCGGGACAACGCTCTTAAAGGCCTCAAAGCTCTTAGTGTCCTAAGGGACTTTATGGCACCTAGTTCCGAGTAGCCCAGGGCATTAGCTACAAGGCTGACTAAAGAGACCTACACAGAAAATAGAGAGAGAAAAAAAAAAAAAAAAAAAAAAAAAAAAAAAAAAAAAAAAAAAAAAAAAAAAAAAAAAAAAAAAAGAAAGAAAGAAAAAAAAAAAGAAAAAAAAGGTTCCAGACTGTTAGAACGAATCCCCTAGCACTGATTGCCCAGCCCAGACGGCCAGCCTGGGCCGCCCCCGTAATAAATACCGAAGACATGACACCAGCTGCCTACTTCACTTGACTGAAACGACCTGGAAGGAAATAATGCGGTTGAGAAAGGCATAAGAAAAGGACATAGGGGAAAGATAAGTGAGAGAGAGGCAGAGACACACAGACGGAGAAGGGGGCTGTCAGAAGGAAGAGCCCAAACGATGACAAAAACCTTACCCTCGCCCTTTACTGTCTGCAGGATCCCAGCGGCGCCCATTAAATTTAAGCCAGACAAATGTTAAAGGTACCTATGAGAAAGAATACAGATAAATACACACACTGCACCAACTGTGCTCAACCTGAACAGCAGCTCACCCTGCTCCCGACAGCGGCCATGGCCTTCCGGGGACTCTCACTTCTGACAAAATTCTGAAAAATGGGTGTGCTGACCCCCCGGCGCTGCCACAGCTGACCCCAACTTTTACGGTCCGAAAGCCCAAGGTTTTCTCTGCCTGTAACACCAAGCGACGGCTGGGCACTTTTTTTTTGCCTGCTTGAAGCTGCAGTGAGCATCCATCCCTGGGGAGGATGAGGATGGGCGAGCCCAGGCACACGGCAGTGGCGTGGTTCCTCGGGCTCGGACACCAAAACGACGACACAGCTGGGACAGCTTTTCTACATCCCTTTCCCCTGCCCCCATAAGCCCTTTGTCCCCCCCATATCACCTTTTTTCCCTCCTACATCCCCTTTTTCTTCCCCCTACATCCCCTTTTTCTTCATCTATATCCCCTTTTCCTTTCCTATATCCCCTCTGTCTTTCCCTATATCCCTGTTTTTTTTCCTATATCCCTATTTTTTGCCCTATGCCCTTTCTTCCCCCCCTGTATCCCTTTTTCAACACCGTTAATGACAAAGACAAGCTATTTTCCCAGCAGCCTGGAACCAGATTCAGGCTCTACACTTGTGAATTATTGAACAGCCTCGGGCGGCCGGTCGGGAGCAGCACCAGGTCCCACGGGATCGAGCCCCGAAAGCGTGGGGCCATCGACTTAGAGCTGTCGCCTGCGTTCAGGGCAGGGGTCTCTCTCCCCGCCAGCCCGACACAACTCTTTGGATTAGATCACCCACAACTCGGCCATGTGTAAATAGTATCTACAGGCACCATTTCACCTGCACCCCACTATCGTCCACTTCGGGCCAGTATCACGTTACAGACATGGATAAGAAACAGATAGGTCTTTTTTAAGGAAAAAAAAAAAAGAAGACATCAATATATAGTAACAAATAATGGAAAAACATGAGACCTCATATAACAGGTGAGGGTTTGTAGCTTAATTCTCAGATTAGGACACTTCCTATTTATCATTCTTTTTTGAAAAAGGGATATTAAGATAATAAAATGAAATTAATTATGAGGACAATTCTTATTCCACACATATTTCAGGCAGATTTCAAACGCACGAAGATGCGGGAAAACGTAGAGATTTCATCTTATTTTACTGTTTGTGCACGTGCCCCACGCTTTTTCTGTCTTCATATCTGCCCCAAAATAATGGGCTTTCCACGTGGTTTTCTGCTTTTAAAATTACAGTGATTCGGAACACGCCAGGGGTGTCCCAAAGGTTACAGCGAAGCCTTTGTGAGGCAAAATCAGTCTCCTCAGGACAGGACCAAGCCGACAGCAACACCGGGAGGTTTATGTCCTGGTGCCAAATTTCACAACACAAATGGGATTTGGAGAATATATAGAGAAATTGAGTGGTTTACCCCGTAAATATAACACAGGGGTACAGGCTTCACTGAATCCTCGCTTTTAGAGCTTCTTCCCCTTGGGAAAACGCCTGGCTCCCCAGTAGGGCACGAACACAATGCTGTGACACGGCCACCAGCAGGTTGGCTTTCACAGGGGCTCCCAGCGTTATTCTCTGGGGACGCTCCAACAGAAGACACAGCAGGCACTGATGTCAGACAAAAGGGAATTCCAGATTGACTGAAAAGCAGAAGCTTTCATTATTACCCAGGAAAAGACTTTGTCTTCACAAATACACCCAGCAAGCTTTGGGAATCAGAGCAGGAGGGTTATTTGACAATGCTATCAAACCTGAAAAATAACATTCAAGAGCGTTGTTATGATGCAAAGGCTTATTGTCTGTTAGTCACGGCGCCATCCTAACTTCACTCAAACCCCATCTACATCACATTAGAAAATTTGTTTAAAAAAAAAAAAAGTGACTTAAGAGATACAGGACACGATGCATAGCTGAGATTTTGCCGAGTAATATCTTGGCATCTTAAATTCACCTTTCAGATGCTTTGCAGAGAAAAATGTGCAACTCTCCCTCCTACCATAGCAAGTGAAAAGAGAAATTTCTGCGAAAGCACTGGGAATTCTGGCTCCTTGTACACACGCACTCGCTCACCCCCTGTAGACGTGTCCCTCGCCTTCACCCCACCAGCAGACACCTGGGAAGCAGAGGAAGCTTTTAACCCATTTGCCAATTAACCTGCACTTTGCTCCTTCCCAACAGCTGGAGCCCAACTCACAACATGAAGCACAAGGACTGCAAGTGCTATTTTTATGCTCAGCTGCTGGTGGAAGTTTTAATCCAGTGCCCCAAAGAATTTCGTTTGCTGAAACACCCTCCTCAAGGCGGTTCAGAATAGATGGTATCTCGCATGAGCTCCCATGTTAGCACTTGTACTTCATCTTAAAGCACTGAGAGAGATGCAGGGTTATTTCCAGAAAAGAAGAGTTACTTCTTCAAGATGTGTGTTATAAGGAAAGGTGTTAAGGGGATCAGAGAGGATTTAAAAAAAAAAAAAAATTTAAAAATTCAGTCTTCCACAGGAAACGTAGACATCTTAAGTTACTTCTACCCCTGAATTCCAAGCATAGTTCCTCCACCTACTCAGAAATATTTCCAGAGTGATAATGTCACTGAACAGCAACTTGGCATAACTGAATCATATTCAAAATGTTCCAAATGAGAAACTTGGAAAAATTTTAAATTGTTCCTTTTTTTTTTAACCTTGCTCCTGGGGCACTCACTAAGGACACTGATTCACAACTGGATGTAATGAAACGTTTCAGAAGAATCCAAACACTTGGGATTCCAAAGTTCCTTTTTTTTGCAATTCTTTAGACTTCACGTCCTATTGAATTCCACAATTTTCTGCCACTTTTTTGCATAAATTCCATTTATTTTAGAAGCCCTTACTGTGCTTCAGAGCCAAATTTATTGCTGAGGCTTCTCTTTATTGTCTGTGTTCTTTAAATGTGAGAATTCGTTTTCCCTACCAAGATGTTCTGCAGGGGAATTCCAGGGCAATGACGTGCTGAACTGTCCAGACTGAACATTCCCCCTGTTTATGCTACGATCTCTTGGCTCTTCAATCCCGTCCTGCTCTTTCTCTCCCAGGCATTAGATATTTTTAACAGGAGGAGGACGATGTTGAACTTCATTCTGCGTAACAAGCAAACATACGCGCCCAGCGTTCAGAACCACAGAGCTCGGTGGGGTGGGGAGATTTTGCCTCCCTCATCATCCCCCCCATCACTAATAACACAAGCAGGTGATTACAGAAAGCGGTGTCACCAAGGAACACCAAATCTACACAAGCTCTCCCACTGCTAACACCTTCCAGCAGCTCCACACGTAGGCAGGACTCCTAGAAGCAAAAGAGCCAAGGGCTGGAAAACCCTCCTTCATCTCCACAGGCTCAATAGAACCCCCAGGGCAGAAATTCCAGAGTTGCACAGGAAACACCAGCAACACTCAACGGGCCCAAGGGCTCCATCCTGGGTTTGGAAACGTACAGACATCTGGGACTGAATCCATATTAAGTATATGATCCAGTCAGGACACTTCTCAGGAGAAAACATTACCCCAGCATTCCTCCAACTATCATTTTTTTTTCCAACCAGAAATAAGGAGGAGAGGATACATACAGCCACAATGAGGAAATCCAGCCAGCACCAGGCGTTCGTGAAGAACTTGACGAATCCATAAGCACACCATTTCAGCAACATCTCCAGGATGAAAATGTAAGTGAAGACTTTGTCCGCGTACTCCAGGATGGTCCGGATGGTTTTTCTCTGTTCTATGTAAATATCCTCGAAAGCCTGGGAAATAACCAGGTGCTCATGTCATTATATATCAGATTTATTACACAGTCCAATATCATTATCCAGAAGCTCACTCAAACCACGATAAGCAATGGAATTGCATTTCTTACACAGTGCCCCATATCTGCTCTAGCAGTTGCAACATTGCAACCCCAAACCAAAAAAATACCCCAAAAAGGAAAGTCCTGAATAAGTAACACAAGAACTTCTCTGCCTTTTAGGACTCCGAGTACAAGCCTTTGTATCTAAATGTTCAGCAACTGGTACCACAACAGTCACACAGAGGTGCATCCCAAAGAGCTGAGTGCGTTGGCAATCAGCCTGTTAATTGCTGTGAAAGCTGGGCATGTGCAGAATGCCAGGCTGCTACCGTGGGATCCCAACTGCTGTGGACTTGAGTCCTAAAACTCATGGGCAGCACCTGCTTGAAGCTGTTTGTTGTGTAATGCCATCTACTACACAGTGTACTGTGTGAAAACAAACACATCCAGGGATTACTTGTATCTGTGTGCCACCAGGAGGTCAAGAAGCTCTGCAAACATGGGAAAGTGAAGAAATATAAACCTTCTTGTTCGGTAATGACAAAATGAGACACAGATACAGGCTGACTTTGTCTAAAATCCTCACATTTCTAGTCAAGCTGTGATGAGAACCCAGATTTGCGGGATTTCAGTCTTCATTCTTCATTGAAACTGAACAAAAATCATTAATAAAGGCTTTTGTACAGTACCTACCACAACAGAGCCGTGTTGCTTTCCAGGTAAGAATCATCACAGCTTGCTATTTCACCAAATCTCCTACACAAGGCTTTGCCAATTAGATGTCCCCTCGTAACACCTCTGGGATACATGTATTTCTGTATTTTACTCACCAGAGCACCGCTGCTCAGTAGGATCATAAAGATGATGAAAGTCTCAAACCAATTGTGCTCCACGATCAGAAAACAAGTCTTCCTCAAGGTCCACCAAGACTTCCCCAGCCCTTCCTCAATATTGACCTGGCAGCATTTACAGCGCTGCGTGCAGCCTGCAACGGGGACAGTACACACAGGAGCATGAGCCCACACTTTGGTAGCAGGTGACTTAATGAAAGAACACAAAATTGTCATTGTCTAGAGGCAGTTTTGACGCCAACAACAGCAAACACACAGAGTTTCAGCCTCTTGTGCTCTTGAGGATTACTTTTGCGACTTCTATATCTGAGCACCTGAATTAACATCAATTTGTGAACGGATTGTTCTATTTGGTCAGGGATCCATGCACTTGACAGAAGAGGAATGGAAAACTTGCTGATAAAATAACCTTGAACCATTTAAAATATCTTTGCCATGGGAATACCCATAATGGATCAGCTGCTGAAAGACATTGAGGCCAGCGACAGAAGGGGAAAAAAAGAAACCTGACCAGAAGCCAGATTCTTCTGCTTCTACTTACTCAAGGCATCAGTTGTACAAAAGATCAACCTGCCCTACTCACAGGTCATCTACATCCCTGCAATGGCAACTGCATCTCCAAGGCCTTGACTTTGAAAATTCTTCTGAACTCCTTCGCCTGTGATGCAGGGTCCAAGGAGGGTCTCAAAATAAGCTGACAGCCAGCCCTGACCCAGACTGAGACCGAACCTTAAGGTAAGTTTAGAGTAGACAGGTCCCCGAAACAGCTTGGAGCCTTCCCATCTGGCTGGGATCTACCTGGCTGGGGAGTAGCTCTGTGGAAAGGGGCAACGGGGACCCTGGTGGGCAATAAGCTCAATATGGGTGATCAGTGTGCTGCTGCGGCAGAGAAACCCCACAGGATGCTGGGCTGCACCACCAAGGGCGTCACCAGCAGAGATAAAGAAGTCACTATCCCACTCTACGCAGCTGGAACACCTGGAATACGGTGTTCAGTTTTGGTCCCTGCTATACAAAAAAGCTGTGGCCAGGCTGGACAGAGTCCAGAGAAGGGCCACCAAGATGATCCAAGGACTGGGAAGCTGCTGTATGAGGAAAGGCTGAGAGAACTGGGTTTGTTCAGCCTTGAGAAAGGAAGCCTTAGGGGAGACCTTATCACCATGTTCCAGTGCTTAAAGCGTGGCTACAAAGAAGATGGAGACTCCCTTTTTACAAGGAATCACATGGAAAAGATGAGGGGTGATGGGTACAAGTTACTCCCAGGGAGATTCCGATTGGACACAAGCAGAAAATTTTTCACAGTGAGAACAATCAGCCACTGGAATAATCTCCCCAGGGAAGTGGTGGACTCCCCAACGTTGGACACTGTTAAGGTTCGGCTGAGCGGGGTGCTGGGCCATCTTGTCTAGACCATGCTTTTGCCAAGAAAGGTTGGACCAAATGATCCTTGAGGTCCCTTCCAACCTGGGATTCTATAATTCTTCCTACACTCAGAGTCAGCTTACCTTCTGTGAAGCACGCGTCAGGGTCCAGATACTCCTCTGGTGCCTCCACAGGGACTTCTTCCACTTCAGGCTTTATATCAATGGTGCTACCTTCAGAGGAGCTGGTCTCATCAAGTTTCTTGAACACAAAATAAAACCCAATCCAATCTGTAAGTAGTTCCCCAAAAATATCCACCTTCATGACAACTCAGCAATTTGTTCACCAGATTTACTATAACAAAAGTTGTTTCCTCACTTCACCTCATTAAGATCCTGACCCAAGTTACACGGCATGTTAACAGGACAGACAGTATTAAGTACTTATATTATATACATTTATAAGTATTTGTGGCTCTCCGCAGAGTAACTAGCACAAGAAACTTCTGTCTTGAGTGCAAAGACAATGACATAACATGAACAGAAGTTTTGCGCTGGGACTATCTACTTCTCCCTCCCAAGATGCTTCCAGGCACTTCCACAAAGATCAAATGACTAGAGTGAATTTTTAACATTTCATCCTACCTCTTTGCTGCCGTCGGGATCTGTATCACTGCTGAAATCTTCTGTGTTGAGATTTTCAAAATCCGATTCACCTACAGCAATAGGCACCCGGACAGTGAGATTGGGGTTATTGATGAAGGACATGTGATCTTCATCTATGATGTACTTCTCCACACTGCTCCCAATTCCGCTTGTCGTGCCATTGCCATTCTTCTGATAATCAATGTCTCTGTTGATATCAGCCCCTGTATGGTTGGCGATGCAGTTCACCTTCTTGTCATACAATTCATCCAAGGGTTTAACCTCATCTGCCTCTCTCTGCTTGAAATGAGCCTGCATGAACTCACGCACTTTTGCCTTGGTCCAGGCAATGCCCTTCTTGATGCGAATAACAGAAATCTGCAGGTTGTTCATCTCCCCATCATCATCTGTTGCTGCCAAGTTGTCCGCGCTGAAGGAGCTCAGTAGCAAGGCTAAGAACAGGTTCAGCACCTGAAGGAGAAGAGGTGACGCTTGGCAGAGCTGACACACAAGGGTGACCTTTCCAAAGCTGAAGATGAGTATTTAATCACCCACGTCCTGCTGATGTTAACAGGGAGCTCAGTCTCCAAACACCACACCGAGAACCAGCTCTGGTGTCCCACAGACCTATCGAGGCACCCACTGATCCTGCAGCACGTCCCATGAAGGGGGCAGCCCTGTGTGGTGATGGGACTTGGGCAGGTCCCCACCACAGAGCCCCACGCAGGAGCCAGACCGCGGTTGCCGGAGAGGAATTTAGGCAGCAGCCATAGAAGGGATTTAAATTCAGCATTACTGGTTTAGCCCCACCTCTGGCTCAAAGAAAATGGGCCAAATCTAGGCATTTTGAGTGAAAGCTCCCAGCTTGATTTCCTTGCCCACATCTAGTGAGAGCCCCCAAGACTTATTTTGTCAAAATCCCTCGGTGAGACAAGTCCTCTCAGAGAGAGCTCACAACGCTACTTTGAAGACATGCAACTGTTCACACTATTTCATTCTTGCTTACGTTTTCCTCCATAGACTTTTCTTCATAAAATTTAAGACCAGAAGGAAACATCATGATCTAGTCTAACCTCCCACACAACAGGCCGTGCAGTTTCACCAGCCGATTCTTGCACGCCACCGTACCTCATGATCGAGCTAGTGGGCAGATTTTAGAAGAAACTTCCAACCTGATTTTAACACCTCAGGACCTTCCCCTGCATACCAAATTATCTCCTTTCCTGGCATTTGAAAAGCCAGGTTTTCCTTCTTTTAAGCTTCTTTTACCCCCTCAGGCAAGGTGTGGGTCTGGCCCTTTTGACTGAGGGTTTTGTACCTCCAGCTTTTATTGCAAAGTGCCTAGATGCTTTACTCTGGGCAACTGTTTAAGGCCCTGATCAAGCAAAGCACACCCTTTGGCGCTACCAAAGTCAACAGGACTGTTCATCTGTCAAAGGCCATGAAGGACGCCACCAGAGCTGGAACAGACTCACAAAACATTACTCCCTAGTCCTGCGATCTCCCCACGTTCTACCCCACCCAGAGGCAACCAATAAAGACCATCAGTAACCATTTACTGACCACTAAATTTCCGATGACCATGACCATCATGAAGACAATCAAGCACATGGCCTGTCCTGCTACTTCCATACAATCCCACATGGTCTCAATCCATTCCCCACACAACACACGGAAGACAATAAGGAAGGAGTGGAAGAAATCGTGCATGTGCCAGCGGGGTAGCTCACACTCCGGATTGATCTTGCAGACACACTCCTTGTAGCTTTTGCCGAAGAGCTGCATGCCCACCACAGCAAAGATGAACACGATGATGGCTAGCACCAAGGTCAAGTTCCCCAAAGCACCCACTGAGTTACCAATGATTTTTATCAGCATGTTCAGAGTGGGCCAGGACTTGGCCAGTTTGAAGACTCTCAGCTGCAAAAAACAAAAACCGAAAAATAAAACAGACAAATAAAAATTTAATTTCATCTTAAACAGAGAGGAAAATTAGACAGAACTTTCTAAACGGCAACCACCCTGTATTTAACATAAACACGAGGCCGTGCTCCTGCTGAGGGCAGTGGGAGGAGGGAATGCTGAACTTCTCTTTGAATGTGGCCTCCTGTATTTCACACTTAGTTATCCCCCGTGTGGGGATCTCCCTTTACAAAGGAAAAGCATGAAGCCTCCATCTTGCTTTGCAAACCTCGCAACATTAAGGAAGTCAGGAAGGGTGTATTTGAAGGGTGTATCACAAAAAATAACTTTTTTCTTTCCTGAACACTTCACAACTTTCCCTGGAAAAAACAGGCTTGTTCTCCAGGCATATCCAGAACACACTATCGAAGTTTAATTTCCAGGGAATCTCCTTTGGAGACAGACTTTCTGAACCTGGATGTAAGTGGCAGCTTCTGAGTACTGTGCTCCTTGGAAAATCCAACCCCAGTCGTGGTTCTCTGCGTTCAAAAATCTAACGTTGAGGTTTTCCTAATGTAATTTGCAAAAGTTTAACCAGTGACAGCACAAGTCAAAGCAGGTGAATGTTGTAGGTATTCAGCACTTTTATTAGACTCTAACATACGACCTACCAAATTTGACTGCATGAAATAAGAGGTGCATTCTAGCATGGTCCCTCTCCATCCACATTCACCTCCCAAGTCACCCCTCAACCCCTAAATGCAATGAGCTGTAGCTCAAAGCTTGTAAACAGCAGTTGTGAAGTAAGAAGAGACCTCAAAAACGATACTACTCCATCTCTGTCCTCCCGAAAACCAGAAAAAAGTGGTGTTTGCCTTTTCTTATGTAAAAATCTTTCCATTAGCTCTAAGAAAGTAACGTCCAAAAAGAAGTGGAATATGGAATACCAATCGGAAAGATCGCAGCACAGAAAGTCCTTCCACATCTGCCAGACCCAGCTCCATTAAACTGAGGGAGACAATAAATCCATCAAAGATGTTCCAGCCTTCTTGGAAATAATAGTAGGGATCCATGGCGATGAGCTTCAGGAACATTTCTGCTGTGAAAATTCCAGTGAAAACCTGGAGAGATGAGGGAAAAGACAGACAAAGAAAGAAGAGGCAAAGATTCGCTTTTGTTCATTTTCTGATCTTCAGGCTAAATATCAAACGATGCAGCCTCTCGTGCCCGTTCCAACGTGCAGCCTGGGCAGTGCCACGTGTTTGCCCACAATGCTCTTTTCTCCCCTCATGCAGCACAAGTATCATCGACCTACTCAGGCAGTCCTGGAACTAACAGATGGATTTCTAATTAGTAATAAATTCTGACCAGCGAAGCGCACCCTTAGCCAACATCTCCAAGTGGCCACAGACTGCAGTGAGGGCAAGCTCACGCCACTCAGTGTTACTTGTTGATGTGGACTTAGACTGAAAGAACTGCTGTTCCAGGCTCTAGAGGAAAAAGACAGACAAAGAAAGAACAGGCAAAGATTTGCTTTTGTTCATTTTTTGATCTTCAGGCTAGATCTCCAGGCTCTAGAGCCTGGAACAGCAGTTCTTTCAGTCTAAGTCCACATCAACAAGTAACGTATCCCAGAAGGAGCAGATCTGTAAGGAATATTCACCAATACTATCTTACCAGATTTCCTACGGAGAGCACATGTTCAAACTCTGGGGTCATAGGATGGTGCTCCATCGCCATGAACAAGGTGTTCAGCACAATACAGATGGTGATGGCCAAGTCAACAAAAGGATCCATGACAATTAAATTCACTATCTCCTTCAGCTTCATCCAGTACGGGTGGCATTCCCAGATCAAGAACTTATTGGCAAATTTATACCAGCAAGGGGGACACTTCCTCTGGGACTCTTCCAGCTCTGCAGTTCCAAAACAAAACAGCAACAGGAGTTCAGCCCCCACCTCTAAGGCCGCGGGACCCATCTGACCCTCAGCACGGCTAAAACACCCTCCAACCCTCCCGTGTCTCCCTGCTCGCACAACAATTCAATACTCTCAGGCCAAAGACATGTTTTGCCTATGTACATATGGCACTCGGAACCAGAGACGTGCAGGATGCTTGGCAATGACTTCAGACGAGGAGTGACCAAGCCACCAGCCTTAGGGCCATGGCCCAGCAGGAGACTCTGGGCGAGTATTTGCCCTGGGCTTCTCCGCTGGCCCTCGGCCCTACGTCTGCAGGAGGGGCAGCTCTAACCCCCCCCAGCAGCCCCGCCTGGGTCTTAGGATTCAGTCCAAATTATTTGAAATGAAGGGATATATTTAACTCGGAACTGATCAAGGTAAAATGGTTTGAATCAAAGTTACAGATTCCAAACTGTCTTCGGAGCCAGTTTTTAAATAACTTAAATGAATTCTGCGCTGAATGCACACATGGTCTAAAAGTGGAAATATATGACATAATGCTGCAAAGGATTTTAAACAGGAATAACCTGATTAAGACTAACCACATGCATTTACAGAAATCTAACATGATGTTGTGTCCGTTATTTTTTTTTTACACTGGCTTCTTTCAAGTGCTTAGGGAAAAAAAAATAAAAATCGGGAGTTCCCCCCTCTATTCTTTGTCTTGCAATGGTTCCATTCAGGATCCACAGCTGTTCGTGCTGAAGTTTTATTTTTTTATGGGCAGGGAAAGGACCACTGCGCTCTCTTTCTCATTGGTTCCCTGGTTGCTTAGTATTTAGTTGCCGTGGAATTTCTAAAGTTAAAAAGGAGGACCGTAGCACTGTAGCCTGTAGGCGTTTGCGCAGGAGGGAAGCAGCAGCAGAACCCTGCTCTGTTTCTAAGTATATTTAGTTTTCATACAATTTTATTGCAGAAGACAGCAGGAATTTGAGATCATCAGCCTCATATGGCTGCTGTTCATAAATTCTTGCCGGCTCCTGCATAACATATTTGGAAATCTCATCTCCGCGTGCTGTCCCTTTCAGAATTTCCGTCATCCAGAAGTCCCTTTCTCTTCTGGCAGCTGTCACACCCCGGCTCTCGGCACAGCTCAAACCTCCTTCTCCCAAGGACTGTGAGCAAAGGAGGGTCCCTCCAGTCCTTGGGAGAGGGCCGAAGACATACCACCCATGTCAGACACTACCTCTATAATCTCCACGCGGCATATTCAGTATTGTAAAACTACAACTCTTTGTTGTCTTTACTTCTGTATCTGTAAAATTTAGATGGAAAATCCAGTAAAATAAAGTCTAATGAATATTTCCATACTAACGAAGACTCAAAAGAAGTAGGTTTAGGCAAAAGCAATGTGTGAATCTGTACTACTCCAAAGTCAGCTGAATTCTGTGCCTGAAGGGCAGGCATGTCCTCTCTCCGGTAGCCAAGGCTCAGACGTGATGTCTGCGGTGCTGCCGTGCCCGACAGATGGGGTCTGACCCAAGCCTGGGCTCCCTTCCCAGCTCCCTACGGACCGGTGACGGCTCTGGTCCCCACAGCCGCCATGAACCCATCTCACGGGGTTTAACATCACCGCCGGGTGCCTCTTGGACAGACAGAGCAGACATGTGTGTCCACACCCATGTTTTGTGCCGTGCAGAGGGACAGCCAGCCCGGCTCCGGCACAGGGAACCCAGGGCAGACATGGTGTGAGGAACTACCCGTAATGGCCAGAAGAATGGGTCTGCCTTCCTGCAGCACACACCACGGGAGGGCAACGGGTCCGTACCTACTGGAAATACACACCTCCAAGCCATACTTACCCTCAACAAGGGTATTGGTCAACCCCGTCATTACGCTGTTGGTTCGATCCTTTCTTCCATAGGATGCGTTCACCTGATCCATGGAGACCAGGAGAGACCCACCAGGCT
Organism: Calidris pygmaea; assembly: GCA_003697955.1. NCBI lineage: Eukaryota > Metazoa > Chordata > Aves > Charadriiformes > Scolopacidae > Calidris > Calidris pygmaea. The sequence goes on from QJSC01009557.1 coordinate 286,119, forward strand.
TCTTTCTGATTTCGATTTCAGTAGTACCCTGCAAACATGATGATTAACACAAACTCTTAGTCTTCCCAGTATTTTACATACTCTCAGCCTTGAAACATGGCATGTATGCCCAAGTGAGAAAACCACTGTTGCTCCTGCTATTCTCCTTGCTTTCCTACATTAGGTAAGTGGTCAAACCAACACTCAAGCCCTCATTTCTCCTAGCACCAGCAGCACTTTGCAGCCTTAGACAAATCAAGGACTGTATTTCGAAGAACACTTCTAACAAAGACTGCTGTGCTGCTACCAAACGGCACAGACCGGCAGTGACTCTCCTCCCAGCCCACCTTACACCCACCCTGGTCAGAGTGGGAGCTCCAGCCCAGCCTCCTTTGCACCACCCACACTCATCAGGTTTAGGAACTGAGCATTTGATGGTATCAACACTTATTTCAAAATCTGCATCTGAAACCTAGGATAAGAGAACCCCGTCCACATCACTCTCTGAGAACCAGCAGGGATTTCTCCCACTCCAGCCCACTATGAAGCTGATTTTCTGACACAATATGGAGATGAAACCACATCTGGATCTCACCCTGGTGAAGGATCAACTTGCTCCCCCAAGTCAAAGAGGTGCTTCTAAAGGCACCTCCCAGTTTCCCTCCCAGGGTCAATCTCTGTGAGGGCACAGACAATCTCATGTGCTAACAGATAAATGGGCTTTTCTCCTCATTACAGGAATTTGCCGCTGTCTGCTCGTGAGCCGAGGTCTCTGCCCAGCCCAGGCGGGTCTCCCCCTGTGACGCTTAACTGCTTCTTGAACCCCCTCTACGTAAAGGGCTCACAAAGTAACTGCTAAGAAATACTCCCCCTTTGACGCATGCAGCATGCAGGTTACCGCTCCTGCCACGCTCATACTGTGTTAGAAAGAGAATTAAATACTGAAGCAAACATTGAATTAACATGCTAACTCGGGAAGAAGAAACACAGAGAGCAACTGATGCTTAATGTAACTAATTAAGGTCAAACAGGTTGCAAGAATTGAAATAACTAAAAAAAATAGCTTGGAATTTATAGGAACGGTAACCAGACTTTTCTCAGAAAAAAATCGATTCAGGTATCTCTCAAATTATGTTGTTTCGATCTTGTCCACATTCTTTTACACCCCACTAACAAATATTCTGTTTTTTGAGCTTTGTTTCTCTCCTGCATCCTAAAATGTTGATCCACTAAAAAGGTCACTCAATACCAGCTCAGTCAACTAATTACAAAAAGCCAGTCAAGGAGAATTCAAAAATTAAAAAACAGTATTTAAAAAAGTCCTTATTTTACTAACAGTCCTTATTTTCCCTTGCAAAATTTAGTGAGAGCTAAAAGATTGTTTGCATTCCCTTTTGAATCCCTAAATACTTTATCTTATTGTGGAGAACATTTGCAGCAGACTTTGGGTGGTTTCCCCATTCCCATGCTTTAAATAGCTCCTTCTGAATTGCCCCGACAGACACCGAGGGCTCCTACTATTATTAGTCCTTTAATTAAGGGCTCAATTCCAAGCCTCTTTTTCCCAGGAAGCTGGGGGAGGAGGAGGAGGAGGAGGTGGTGGTGGGTCACTGAGTTTGAGAAGGAGAGAGGGGATGGTGGAGCGCAGGGTGCTCAATCCGGTACAGACTCATCGCCTGCGGTTGGACAGACGGACACTGGTTCCGCCGGGGAGCCTGGTGCGCTCAGAGGGCGGCGTTTGGGAGAGGAGAGAGGAGACGGCCGTGCCTACGCTACTGCCTTCCTTACACCCGCTCGGCAGCTGCCTTATCTATTTCACCTCAGGCAGGAGGCGTCCCCCGGGCATGCTGGAAGGGGGGCCACCGATGAGGGACACCACGCCGTTGCAGTCCACCGTGCTGTTCCTCTTCACGTTCCGGCGGAGGTTGGGGAAGATCCGCGAGGAGCGGCTGCCTTGGCTGTACCCGCTGTAGCCGCTGTAGCTGCTCCTGCGGTCGCGGCCGCGGATGGGGATGAAGAGGGAATCTCTCCTGCCTTCGCTTTCCTCCACGGTGCTGTGCTCATCATCCGCAAACTCATTCTCCGAACCTGGGTCACGAAATCGTCCTTTGTAGCTGAAGATGCTGCTTTTGCTGTTGTGTCGGGAGAGGAAAGGGGAGCCTGGGATGCTGAGGAGAGACTGGGAGGGAGAAAAGAAAGAATGACAAAGTGTGAAGAGTAAGGAAAGGAAGTGCTGCAGTGCCGACAAGCGCTGCTAACGTGGTTTCGCCCTCTCTCCAGGTCTACACAAGCCATCGCCACCTCGGCAGCAGCTGTACCGTAAGAGTTGTTCACCCTTGGCTGGCAGAGCTACGTCAGCAAAGAAATTTCCTGGTGAGATTCCCTACTCTCAGGGCAACTTACGCCACGGTAAGTGTGTGCAAGGGCTGTAAACTCGGCCTGTAAGTGCCCTCCTGATCTGCTGCAAGTTCATGATGGTGGGCAGATTGCCTTGACATGCTAATCAGGGTCTAAACTAGAATATTATCTTGACTACAAGCAAGCATAAACATATAAAGGGAATGAAAACTACCTGGTTCATGATGGAAAACTTCCTTCCTAGCCTGTTATCTGGCAGCCTGAATGCCTTCCTCCTCATGCCATCCTCAGACTCGGACTTGAACACCTTCTCAGTGTCACACTTCTCATCTCCTTCTGACAGTTCCTTGTCCTTTCGCTTTTTCCTCCTGTTTCGACGCTCCTTGGCACTCTTGGAACTGAGTTTGGAAATCTCGGAAGAGCTCCGAGACATCCTCCCCCCACCATCATCTTCCACAGCATCCTCAGAGACAGTCCCTGCCGAAGTGACCATGGCAGCGGCCTGAGAGTGAAGGCAACAGGGGAAAAATAAATCAGGTCTTATTGTGATTAAATGCTCCATTTTCTCCTTTAAAAGTGTGGCTTAATGCCTACAGCACAGGTCTTTGGGGTAGGACTGAGATGCTTATTCTTTCTCTTGGAAGAAACTTGCAGCCAGGACTTGTATACATTTTTACAGTCAACTTTTGCAGGTAGAGCAATCTCTCTCAGTCCCTCAGCTTTGTTTATAAACATTTGGTAAAGGACTCACAAACCTGTGCTTGTCTGTCTTGCAAAGATATTCTCACAATTAACTAGAAATTCTGGGATTATTTAAAAATTCCTTAACAGAAGGCAGTTTTCTGATACAAAATAAACACAGCAAGCTTGAGCAGCAGCCAGGAAGAGAGAAGGAATGACGTCACCCCAGTCAGCAGAGGATGTGATGCCAGGGCACTGCTGCATTTTCTGGTTATACATCACTGCTCTGTAACAGCGGGCAAATAAATCTTAAAATATGTAAATGCATCAAAACCCACACCATTGGAACACTCACCTGTGCTTCCTCCTGCTGCTTTTTCAGTTGCTCCAACATGGCCTTAAATTCCGCCTCTTTCTGCTCTGCCTCCTCCAGCGTGGCCTGGTTCTGCTCTTCATAAGCCATGGCCACCACAGCCAAAATGAGATTGACCAGGTAGAACGATCCCACAAAGATCACCAAGACAAAGAAGATCATGTAGGTTTTTCCTGCTGCTCGTAAGGTCTGGAAGAAGAGGAGCAGGGCAGAGGGAAGAGAAAAGGAAAGCGGAAAGCAATTTCAGAGTGACACCCGATAGGGGAACTGATCCCAAGTTTCTTGACCTGAACGCTTCTAAGAAAATATAGCGGTGCTGAATATTTAACATCTCGGCACTTCCCCTGCAAAGCACTAAGACACTGCACATCCATTAGGCCATAAAAAACAAAAGGTGTCATCCCTCCTCTTCTCTTAAGGGAACATCCAACGGATGCAAACTGAAAGATTCACAAGTACAGTGTGAAACTCAATGCTGAGACTCCCTTAAAACCAAACAGAAAAGCCATTTCAGCAAGGTCCCCAAACCGTCCTCAGGTTACGAGGAAACACTCTGCCCTCCAAAGCACCCCAGCAGCTTCTGAGAGTGGAGCTGAACCTCTCACAACCACAGAATTACAGGATGGTTTGGGTTAGAAGGGACCTTTAAAGGTCACCTAGTCCAACCCCTTGCCATGAGCCATCTCCTGCAGCAGGCAGTCAGGTCCTTCCAGAATTCATTCACAGCTCAGCCACTGGCACCCTGAGGACCTGCTGTCCCTCCTGAGCTCCAGGGTCCAACACCCGCTTCCCAGTGACGTCCTCTTCCTCCTCATCACTCACCACCTCGCTGCACCGCTCTGCTTGCAGCTGCTCTTTCAGGCAGGAGGAATATAATAAGGCTTGACACGTTTTCCTTTCCTGTATTGTCCCCAAATTCTCATCTTGTATTAACACCCAAGTGAAGTGTTTACTTACCAATTGATACAAGTTTTCCCAGAAGTCCTGAGTCATAAGGCGAAATAAAGCCAGAAAAGCCCAGCTGAAAGTGTCAAAGCTTGTGTAACCGTAGTTGGGGTTCCGTCCTGCTTTCATGCACGTGTAACCCTCCGGACATTGGCTGCCAAAGGGACAACAGCATTTCAGGGCACAGAGGCAGAGAAAGGGACAGAGCAATTTGACAACACGCACACTAGCCATTCTCACGGAGATTTTCACAACCCCCCCATCAAACAGTGTGACTTCTGCTCCCCACGTCAGGTAAGAAGAGCAGACAAGGAGACCGACAGAGATGATCTCGGAAAAGCCCCGTTTGCTTTGTCCCATGGAAACAAGATGCCGCAACGTGTGGCTTTTCACCCAACGTCAGCCAGAAAGACATATTTCAGAGCTGAAGGACTGGGTGAAAAAACAGTTGGAACCAATAGCACATGGAAATGTTCCATTTCTGAACTTCTCTCCCCCCCTTCTCTGGTGACTTGTGACTGCATTCAGAGGGAAATAATGCCACTAGTGATCACCATCAGATGTACCTGCCTCCTGAGAGGACGCAGAAAATGTCAGTTTACATTATATCAGTCAAACAGATAGTAACAATGGATTAATAATTAGATTAAGAAACGTGAACCCTTTTACATGGCAAGTAACACCAGAACCGACAAAGGAAGCAACAGGAAACATCCCAAAGGTTTCACCATCGTTAGCCAACATCAATGGTGATTAGTCTCTGCTTTGAATAAAGACCAACACTCACCCTGCATCCGAGCTGTTACCACAGAGCAAAGGATCAGGGGCGCCAGGAATTATGTAAAAATTTGCTGAAGAAGATGAAAAAGAAAAGATTACATGCACACACATATGGAGTTAGAGGATTTAATACACTATAGCGCCACAAAAACCTTCCCTGAGCATCCCTCCAGATCCCCAACTGATAAATTTATCAGTAAACTAACTCAGCTTTAAATAACATTAACCCCACTAACCGTGCCTGAGTTTAAACACCTTTCTGGAAGTCAGTACAGCATTATGAATAAAAATGTAAAATGAGCTGACTGCACAGCTGAGAAGCTCAAAGTGAGAAGGGAGGAAGAAATTAAGTTACAAAAACTTGGAGGCTGGTTCCTTGATCCTCCGCAGCATCATTTCCAGCTCTGAAATGATTTTCCAGCATCATTTCCAGCCAGCGCGGGAGGATGCTGCAAAGCAGAGACAGGTACCAACAGCTTCACAGGCCTTCGCTGGAGAACTGGCAAAACTCGGCAAAGGACCTGACACTAAGACCAGGGATTTAAATGGGCAGTTACTTCCCTTTTACCATATTTAAATAGTTTTTCATCAGAAACAGGGGGGGCGAGGGGGGAGTATTTCTGACAAAGTATTTAGCTAAAAGAGCACAGTGAAGACCCAACTAGAAACACCTTAACAAGGCCAAGTTTCCAAAAAAACCAAAAAGTATCTGAGCAAGGGTTTTTTTCTGCCCAAAGCTGGACATGGTACGTTATAAGCCATGTCAGAAACCCTGGTCAGCAGCATTAAGTCAAACAACAAGGTTTTAGGGAGTATCACTGCAGAAATACCTACACATATTGTTGGTGTATTCCTCCCAGTCAAAGCCCTTCGAGCCGTTATCCAGGAAAGTCTCGTTCACGTTAATTGGCCATATTACACATTTGTTCCTTAAATTGCCCATAAAGAGCTGCAACCCGATGAGAGCAAAGACACTGAGACAAAACACTGTCAAGATCATTACATCCGACAGCTTCTTCACAGACTGAATTAGGGCACCCACAATGGTCTTCAGGCCTGCAGAGAAGAAAACAAGACTAGAAATCACTCCTGTAGAATGAAAAGACCAAAAATTCCAATACAGACAGTACCTGACAACCGCGAGAGGCTGGCAAGAGACTGCTGCTATGAAACGGGGAACCTGTTTTCCTGGGGACCACCACTGGCGCTCGGGTTTGTCCCAACGGGACAAGGAAGGTGATGGATGACCCAAGCTCACCGGTTTCGATGGTGAACTAGCAATAGTTAGAACAAAACAAGACACCAGCGTTCATCGTGGAGAAACACTGGTGCCTGGGGGGAGGCACTGCCATGGGAGGGTTTGTCTGGACGTTAAAATTTGGTGTTCTGCTCCAAACCTCCGCAGCAGGGAAACCTGGCTCATCAAGCACAAACTGCAACAACTTACAAAGATCAAATACCTTTTGACCTGCCTACGCCTGAAGCTCCCACTGCTGAACTGAACTGATCCAGCGCTTCCCCGTGCCCTGCGGGAGCTGGACCCGTCGTTCAGAGGAGGGTTTGTTACGGGCAGGGCTGCATCCCCAGTGCCGGCTCTTGGGGCTCCACCGAGGCCATCGGCACCGGTAAAGGGCAGGGCTCAGGAACAAGAACGAGCTCAGGCACAAGCCAGGAACGCTGCTGGTTCTCCAAACCGGTCTGGTCTGTAAGAGGAATCCCCCGAGAGCCGGGGGAGGAAGGCAGCATTCCTGCTGTCGGGAAACAGAGTCTGGGCTGCAGAAACCATACAGAATTAGGGCCCTTTCATCAGCCTTTCTGAGGTCAGGCAGGATGATCGTGCATTGATGAGTGAGCAGTGGAGCAGGCTGAAGGGAGGAAGGAGGGGGGAAACAATAAAAATCACAGCTCCAGCTGAATTTGGGGCTACTGAGATCCAAGGCTGTGGCTGAGGCCACGGGAGCATTCTGCAATAAACCTCTGACAGGAAACCTTTCTATACCAACAGAGGGTTGAGCTGTATCAGGAACAAAAAGATTCAAAAATACATAAATAAAAAGGAATTCTTATGCAGGAATAACTTTTTAAAACATCTTTTACTTCGATCTTCAAAACTTTTCATCAAGGCCAAAGCCCTGCTCCAGCACAAGGCGGTTCTTTGCTGTTTGTTCTGGCAGACAAATGGCTGGTCCCATTTGGGGGGCCATTGGGCTGCGCAGGCAGCCCCCCGAGCTCCCAGAGCCCCCCGACCCCGCTTTGGCACCCCAGGGTCTGTGCTTCCCCCTTGAGGGTTGCACCAGGAGGAGGCACCGGCAGCGGGGGGACAAACCCACCGGAGCCATTGCCCTCCTGCCCTGCGGACCCCAGCCCCGTTCAACGCAGCTGTGTCACCGGCCACACACAGGGACCGATGGCATTGGGCAACTAAAATACCAATGGCTCAAGTGCCAATAAAAAATATATATCTTTAGAGCAGCGCAGAGTTTAACATGGTCTGCCAGGCCATACCACGGAAGCAATATTTTGGTGTTTAAACTCACAGGTGCCACAGTCTACTCCTGCCACAAAAATTCACACAGACCCTCGACCTGCCTGGAATTTTGTCATATTCTGGTAATATTTCCCACTTTTATCTTGTCTACAAAAGACACTGGGGATAACTCCAGTTAGATAGATGAATAGAAGATGTAGTTAGCACTCTTGTAACACTAAGATGAGTTTCTCAGCACAGTGTTAGAATTCCCATTGCATTACACGCACTGGAGCAGAAGGGCACCACTTTGTATTTTAAGCGTATTCCAAAAATCACTTCTTCCTCCAGACGTGATGGCACTACAGCCCATAAAGAGCACTCTGTGCCTAAGTTCAGATTCAATAACCCAAAAGGCTAATTACACAAAAGTTTTGTCACATTGTCAGTCAGAAAACGGAGAGAGGAGCAAGGTTTGTGCTGGACCCAGCTGGGGCAATCCTATCCCAGAGCAAAACCAGTACCAATAACCCCAGTTTTGCCATTTATGGTTCCAGCTGCGGTGCATTCACTGTGCCCAGTGCTCAGACTAGATCCCATTTAATAAAAGTGTGCAGCAAACCAGCCTGTTAATAAAAAGCAGGGCTGCACTGAATTTAGAAGGGCTCAGACCTCCCCCCTGCCGTCATTTGGAATAAAAGGAAGAGTCTGTTAGTTTTGAGCACGGAGAGAACGACACAGAAGGGAACCGTTCTGCTCCTTTCCCCAGGAAGACAAGGCATGCTGTCACACGGTCAGTAACCAGCTCATTAAAGTTGCATCATCTCCACTTTGCTACCATTACGAAAGCAAAACACACAGGAAACCCATTTTAACCCGGATGCTTTTCCTCAAGCAAGGCAGTTAATACCTGTAGCAGGCTGACCGACCCGCAACCGTGCCTCGGGTCCCCTAGCACACTGCCAACGGCAGTCACCAAACAGCTTTTGCTCTCAGTGTGTGCACAAACGTTGGGGAAGGCTAAGAAAGAACATTACTCGAGCATTCTCTCATTCGGTGCAAGGGAAGCGGGTGCCATTAAGAACATCATGCACAACAGCCATGGACAGCTGATGGGTTTAGCAGTCTGCAACAGGGACAAAAGTGACGGCCCCTACAGTTCCACAGGCTCTTTTCTGGCAAACGTATGTACAAGTGTAGCCTGAGAAAGCAAAAGAACGTTATCAGTTAACACGTTAGGAAACAAAACACAAAGAAATAGAAGACCAAAGCTCATCCAGCGATTATTTTGGGTGCCCACCTTGAAACAGGTCAAGCACCTTACCACTGGAAAGCCACAGTTGCTTCAGTGCCCATGAAAACTGAGCCTTGAGCTTGGCCTTAAAATTAGGGACATTTTTGAGTAATCATCCGCACAAGACTTTAGGGCACAAGAATTCAGGCTCAGAATCACAGAATCACAACGCCTCCGTGGTCTTGTACCATAAAGGAGGGGCCATTGCTCACCCTCTGACTCCCAGACGGAGTTAGAGTCTAGAAGCAACTTCGTAAGTGATGGTCCTGCAAAGCCCAGCTCAGGGGGACATGGCATGGGCAGGGCACAGCTCTGGGCCACACACTATGGCACTGACAGCTGGCATCCGGTTCCACTACAACATAGAAATGCAAAAGCTGGTAGTGCCAAAGCTCCATTTAGCTGAGTCTATCTCAAAATGAGCATCAGCCCTTTCTGAAGACAGGAGGCAAGCATCTTCTTGTTACCCAGAAGACAACCAGCCCAGATTCAATCTGACTCCAAGTAACTGAAGTAGCTTCACGCAGAAATGTTTTCATCTTGGTTGGGTTTTGCTCATTTGCTTCCTAAACCAGCTCTAGAAACACTGACGATAATGGGATGACTCGCTGAGCAAGAAACCGCTCAGCCTGAGGAGGAAGGGAGCGCCTGATCCTTCATTCACAGAGTCATGAAACAGTTTGGGGTGGACGGGACATTAAAGATCAACTCATTCTACCCCCTGCCCTGGGCAGGGACACCTCCCACCACACCAGGTTGCTCCAAACCCCGTCCAACCTGCCCTTGAACCCCTCCAGGGATGGGGCAGCCACAGCTTCTCTGGGCAACCTGGGCCAGGCTCTCACCACCCTCACAGCGAAGAACTTCTCCCTGAGATCTCAGCTCAATCTACGCTCCAGAACTAACCTTTAGGCTGAACGCTCACTTCAGAGCACAGATGGGCACGTGCATGCACAGGGATAAAGGAGTAGGGAACAGCAGGCTGTTTGTCCCGTAATTTGATGGCCCAGAAGCCTTCATTTCAAACTGCTCTGTTTATACAGACTGCAAAGCCCATCAAAAATATCCCAGTGCCATTTCAGAGAAATAAGCAATGCGGGATGGGAGGGGAGATATGGAAAGATACACGCAAGACGAGCCTTTAATGCATAATGATTCTCACCTGGAATAACAGAGATAGTTTTCAAAGCTCGGAGAACTCTGAAAGTTCTCAATGCTGAGACATTCCCAAGGTCCACAAACTCTGTGACATATCTGCAATGAGGGAGGTCACACACAAAAAACACAATGACAATACACACACCAAAATAAAACACCAACTACAGACAAAGCAGTACATCACTCACAGGGCCTGCACCCGACAGCTAACACCAACCGGAGGCCGCCTTACCTGGAATTACAGAAATAGTTTTCAAAGCTCTCAGAACCCTGAAAGTGCGCAGAGCTGAAACATTGCCTAGGTTTACAAACTCTGTTATATACCTGCAGAATTAAACCAGAGTTAATGGCACCGTTGGGGTCACCTTCCTTTGCATATAGCTGTCTGCTTGTAGGAAACAGCTGGTCATTTAAAATGCTTTAGAACTGGCATTTAGAAGAGGGAGAGACAGAAAATTTCAGAGCCAAAACACAGTTTAAGTCTCTCCACGCTGCAGCCAGCTTGTCCAGGCGCACGCTCAGGTACCTGTGTCCTCACCTGCACAGGACTGGAAAATGCAATGCTATCTCTACATAAGATGGTAATTATAAAACTGCCAAATATGTGGGGAGATCGGTGACATCACCTCAGGTCTGTGCTTTCAGGTATATTCGCCTTGCTTCATGTTTTTAATAAAGCACGGTCATCTTTTACTCTGATTAGCGTCCTTTATTTTAATCCTTTGTGCTTTACTACCTGTCTGTGAGCCACGGGTCGGGATGATTATCCCCATCGCACGCGGGGATAAACCTGGGATACAGGGAGGATGAGAGGCTTAGTGCGAGGTTCACCGAGTTATATTTTACCCCAACTTAGACTGTTTCCTCTGTGCTGTCTGGGGAGAAACACGGTACGAAAAAAAGCAACGAAATGCACAACATTCAAGATTCCTCCAGGTGCAGAAAGGCACCAAAAGTGCTTCATAAAACAAAAAAAGTGGGATTTCAGTAACACAGAAGCCAATCCAGAGTAAAACTGGTGTTGGTGCCAGCGAGCAACCCGCTATTTGCCTTTTGTGTACAATATCCAACTCTTTGCATATTATTTAAATACACAATTAAAAGGCAAGTAGGAAAAAGAGCCAAAACTCAGGAAAACCAACAGTCTTGGGTACAGAATCCAGCCCCAAAAAAGGCCTTTTATATGATTAAAGCATTTTACTACAATTAATTTTCTCCGACCCCCTGAAAATTAGGCTCCTGAGCCCTCCTATGTGACCCCTCAATTGCCACTGGCCGGTGCTGACCACAGGAGCCCAAACATGCACACGTGCAATATCCCAAAAACTAATGTAAAGAGGAAAAAAAATAATCATCTTTTCTAGCAGCAACTTGGGCTGTGGGTGCTGTACCCTGGTGTTCCCCAGCCCAAGCAATGCCCAGCAGAGGCCGAGAAGGAAAAACCCGAGAAACCCAGCGTGCATCTCCTGGTGAGCTCTGAGCTCGGACATCCCCAGGAACCCTCCGTATCCGACCGACGTTGGCTGATCCGGCACAAGGGAAAAGAATGAGGAAGGACAATGAAGTCTCTCCTTTCCCGACACTGCCCCTCCCTGGGAAATGGGTTAATTAATGACTGTTCAATGCGAAGTCTCACCCCAGGAAATGTTCGTATGTGAGCCTCAGGAGGGCAGGAGGGGTAGAGAATAAATAATAAAAATGGCTCCTCGTCCTGCACTTAACAGAACAAGCTGCCACTCTGGCACGGGAGCAACCTAAAATGCCAGGCACGATTATTAAGTATTATATTAATAAAGGCAGTTTTCTGAAAATCATTCTTTTTGCAGCAGCAACTTTACTAACTCCATGGAGCTGCATTTTAGATCTGTGACTCCGTGTCAGGCTAAAGCTTACTTTTGCAAGAAATCTTTTGGGGATTCGCTTAAGTTTTCCTTGAGTTACTTTTCCCTTATACACCCACCCTCCTCCTAAGGTCTCACCCCCTCCCGCATGCCACAAATCCCTGAAATAATCTGAAAACACAACTTACGCCATCATGATCACACTGAAATCTAGCCAGTTCCATGGATCCCGTAGGAAAGTAAAGCCGTCTATACAGAAACCTCTGGCAATAATTTTCACAAGTGATTCAAATGTATAAATACCAGTGAATGTATACCTGTGATGGGGAGAGAGAGAGCTGCACTGAGACCTTTGTAGAAATGTCATTGCAGTAATGAAAAAAGATGAATTACAAACACTTTTGTCTAAGCAGGGTGGATATAAAAGACAATTCATATTCATGCGAACTCATGCATGAGAGGGAACAGATTTGCCAATAGAAGAAAAACAACATTCGGTGAGATTCTTAAAAACACAAGAAGTGTTACTTACTCCACATTCTTCGACCATTCGGGCGGGTTACTAAAAGTCATGAATACACAGTTGGTCAAAATAGTGCACATAATGATCATGCTAAATACTGTGGAACAAAGTCAAGGATCAAAGGGACACAAGGGTGGCTCTTCACATCCCCCCGGCGGCTCCCTAACCATCACCATACGGCAATGAAATTCAGCCATTTCCAGTCTATTCTCTGGGGACTGCAAATAGCAGTCAAGGTCCTGCCAGCAGCCATGGGGAATAGGAGCAGGGGCGAGTATATATAAATAGTATTCTTACATCAGCATTCAATTTATTTTATATTTTCAGGTATGTCTTAGCAATTCAAAAATCACATGCCTAAATGAAAATGTCTCCCTAAATAACTCTATCTATTCAGCAACATCAAAATAGGTTGTCTGCCAATACATCTGACAGGAAAGCAGCGTTGCACTCCATCGGCACCCAGGATTTAGCTTGGAGAAAACCCTATGGATCTTCCCAAACATCTGGGCTCCCTCTGTGCCTGCAGGATGAGAGACATGAGCTATGGAAAACCTTTCCAGCTTCAGGTCCCAAATTGAGTTTGAGAAGATAGAAAAGCTTTTACTTCAGATGAGAAGCAGGATATATGGATATTGAAGCCTCTAAAGCAACAAATGAACATGTTTTCCTTTTAGAGTCGCTTCCTAAAAATAAATAAATAAATAAACAGGGCAAAGCAGCTCACCCAATACACTACTTTTTCCCCCTCTCCTAATAACCCATGCAGGTGATGCTCCTGAACCTGCCAGAGCCTCCTGGAGCCTGGCAGTGGGACGCTCTGGGGCAGCCTCGCCAGCAGAAGGGAGTTTGAGAGATACCAAAAGAGCAAGAAATTAGTCAGCGTGTCATCACATATAAGGTATCTTTGGCTCCTTCTCCGGATACTAATTCTATTTCACCAGTTTAGCAGCCAGTTAAAGCTCAATCCCTTTTCATGTGAGGTACAACCTTAACCCACGTCTGTCCCAAAGTGTATCAGTGTCTGTGCACCAATGGAAGAACAGAGATAGGTGCAATTTAGCAGGAAAAATAAACATACTGTTTACTTGACTGGATGTATCCAAAGGAGCATGCTTTTTCATTCAAAAAACCCACATTTTTGTGTCTGCTCTGAGACCGATCCAAGTTCACCAGGTGCAGAGTTCGTTAGAATAGAGCAATAAGACAATAGGTAAGAGAGTTTTCAATGAATATACAAAAGCAAAAATAACTCAGTAATAAAAAGGATATGAATGTATCAAAATTTTAATAGCTATTCTTCTAAACAGATTAAAAGGACTTAAAATGTACAAGGCAGGTGTGGCACTAAATCGGAAGAGTGTTTTCCCTCTGTTTAGTACTACAAAGGTCTGTAGAGAGACAAAGGCAGAAAGAGAGAGAGAGAGAGAGGGTTAATGCATGAAAATCAAAGTATGAATCGTACAAGAAAAGACGAACAACTTCCATGGCAAAAAATAGCATTTTCTGTTTTTTTAAAAGAACAATCTCCTTTATGAAGTTTCCATGAGGGTAAAACATACCTACCGGTACAACGGGAGTAATTCTACTCCAAACTGTGTGTTTCCCAGACACCTCAGACAGCGCAGAGGGGAGATCTCCCCTCTGAGAGGGACTTCCAGTGCCGTTATCCCTGACCCACAGACACCAACCGGGGCCGGGACCGCCGAGGAGCACAGGCAGGAGTGGGACCAGCCACGGAGCCCCAACTCCAGCCCATCCCGGCCATCGTCCCGGCCCTGCCGGGCAGCACCTCCCCAGCACGAAGACATGGGCAGGTCATGGGGTGCGACCCCCCACTTTTTTGGCCACTCAGTGCTTGGTGCGAGTCCCCATCCCTGGGCCACATCCCAACCCAGGGGATGGTGAAGGACCAGGGCACTGAGGCACCCCCTGAAGGGCCCGGCTCCCGCTCCCCTGTCACAGGGACTGTCCCCTCCGACAGCGGTACATCTGCACCCGGGGCATGGCCCAACACAGGTGACACCAGAACTCGCAGATCCAGCAAGTTCCAGACTTGCACAACTGGTGGAAAGTACCAGAATATTCCATCGTCCGAGTTGGGCCAGAGGGGAAAAATACCTGAGGACAGTGAATTACCTGGGATCCTACAATAGGCATTCCAGCGGGACCCTCTCAGCCCACCTGGCTGGCAGCGGGCTGTGGCCAGCACCTCCCCTGAGCCAGGAGCCACTCAGGCAAACACCTCGGGGACTGAAGAGCCAGGGCAAGTCAAGCCCACGAGTCCCATCGAGTCCCAGTGATGGCCCATCGAGTGTGAGAGTTTGCTCCAAACTCAAAGAGGGAAGTTGCACCCCGCGGCATCTCGCTCCCCCACCACCCCATGCACACATCAGCTCTGACGCGTGTGGACATTCTCATCCTTCACTGGATCCAAACATTTGTCCGTGGGTGTGTAAAAAGGGGGCCCTTCAACTCTCTGAAGTCACCCATTGTGAAGGGACCTTCAGTCCTAATAGTTAAAACTCGGGTGTAGGTGTGTGAGTGACCTCTTGTGTATTGTGTGCTTGTATGTTCCTGTGTGTGTACGTATTGACCAGGGACACCTGAGAGTAAGCTGGTGTGAACCTGGCCATCTTTGAACCTGTAACTAAGTCGCTGTTCAATTATTTTGTTAAATCACCTTGTAAATCCTTAAACTGGTTAATGATTAAGTGCTGCTAAAACTTAACTCTTGATCTACCTCGAATCGTTAAAAAAAATCTGAATTGCTGCTAAATCACAAGGCTGGCAAATATTTCCACCCACCACACAGGTCAGCAGGAAGAAGATGTCCCAGCAGAGTCCCCCCCCGGCCAGACACCCGCGTCCCCGCTTCGGGACAATGCTGAGCACATCCCACCTCTCTGTGCCAGCTCCAGGCACAGCCACGTGCTCTCCTCCCCTTTAATTAGGGAGATATTAAGGGCCGCTACTTTACACAGAACCCGTGGAACAAATCACGTAGAGGTGAGGCGGAATCGGTCTCCGCTCTCCATCCCTAAAACACAGAAGGTACCCGCAGCCCCCGGTAAGAAGGGATTGGAGCTGGGGCTGCTCGACACCCACACACTCCGTGCGCCGACCGCTGGGCCGGGAGGGAAGAAGCAGATTTGTGGGCAGTGAGAAGCCGGAGCCCGTTCCCGGCACCGCTCTCCCGTTCCCTGCAGGATGTGGCAGGGCCAGGGAGGCCGATGGACAGAGAGAGGCTCCAGCCCACCCCGGCAGCAGGGAACCCACAAGGGCTCTCTGCCAACACCGTCACCGTGCTTCCCTGGGGGACTCACTCATGACATTTGTCATTTCCCTCCTAGTAAGTGAAACAATGGATTTTAGCTCCTTTGGCTAAATTAGACCATTGAGCAGTAAATTATTTGTGAAGGAAATCAAAGTCAGATTGTGGTGCAGCACAGAGTGAGAAAGATTAGTTACCAGAACCACTAATGCACCTCCCAACAAAAGCACTTTCAAGACAACCCCAGACAGCTCTTCAAATGCTGCAGCAAGAATTAACGAGCACATTACCTTGGCGTGTAGCGATGTTCTAAAAGGCTGTAAGCTTTTCAGAATCGCAGGTTACAGAGGGGTTCCAGTGCCACGCGATTTTAAGAGCCAGCTGTCCCTCCTTCCCCGGCACCACCACCTTTTCAAGACTCACACATCACTTAATCTTAAATCCCCTTTCACCGTTCCCTGCAGAGCCTTTGGGGCAGGACACCCACCACCGGGAGACGCTCACAGGCTCCAGCTCTGACCCCAGCACAATCCGAGCCCTCAACTCTACCGCAGCTTTTAAGCAATGAAATCTTTGACACGACTGAGCTGGACAAAGACATACATTCCCCAAAACCCCCACACGGTGGTTCCGTGAGGAAGCTCAGTTTCATTATGGATAAGGAACTGGCTGGATGGCCGCACTCAAAGGGTTGGGGTAAAGGGCCCCATGTCCAAGTGCAGACTAGTGACAAGCGGGTTCCTCAGGGGTCAGTTCAACATCTTTACGGGCAACATGGACAGTGGGATTGAGGGCACCACAGCAAGTTTGCTGATGACACCAAGCTGTGTACAGTGGTCAACAAGCTGGAGGGAGAGGATGCCATCCAGAGGGATGGGGATAGGCTGGAGAGGTGAGAACATGCCAACCTCATGAGGTTCAGCCAGGCCAGGCAAGGTCCTGCACTCAGGTCACGGCAATCCCAAGCACAAAGACAGGCTGGGCACGGAATGCAGAGCAACCCTGACAAGCTGGACCTGGAGGTGTCGGTGGACAGGAAGCTCAACATGAGCCAGCAATATGCCCGGGCAGCCCAGAAAGCCCCCCACCCCCTGGGCTCCATCCCCAGCCCTGTGACCAGCAGGGCAAGGGGGGGATTCTGCCCCTCTGCTCTGCTCTGGGGAGACCCCCCCCAGTGCTGCCTCCAGCTCTGGGGCCACCAACAGCAGAAGGACATGTTGGAGCGGGGCCAGAGGAGGCCATGGAGATGCCGGGAGGGCTGGAGCCCCTCTGCTGGGAGGGCGTGCTGAGAGAGTTGGGGGGGTTCAGCCCGGAGAAGAGAAGGCTCCGGGGAGACCTTGGAGCCCCTTCCAGTCCCTCAAGGGGCTCCAGGAAAGCTGGGGGGGGACTTTTTACAAGGGCATGTAGTGATGAGGGGTAATGGCTTTGAACTAAAAGAGGGGAGATGGAGCCGAGCTGTGGGGAAGAACTTGTTTGGTGTGAGGGTGGTGAGAGCCTGGCCCAGGTTGCCCAGAGAAGCTGTGGCTGCCCCGTCCCTGGAGGGGTTCAAGGGCAGGTTGGAGGGGGCTTGGAGCAACCTGGTGTGGTGGGAGGTGTCCCTGCCCAGGGCAGGGGGTGGCACTGGATGGGCTTTAAGGTCCATTCCCACCCAAACCAGTCTGTGATTCTATGACTACATCTCTATTTATGGGAGAAATGACCGTGCAGGAACCTGATGGTTTGCTCAGACAGAGCCCAGCAAGGCAGCAGTAGCATCGTTCTTCACAGGGCGACAGAGGGACGTGCATGTAAGATGGAAACCAACCCAAAGGCTCTAGACCTGCACTAGAAGAGCAAGCCGGACTCGGTCGGGGAAGGTGTATGGGGGGTCAGAGACCACCTGCCCTGGCACACTGCAGGGTTACATGGAAACACATATTTTCAATAGGGATCAATCCAGAAATGTGGTGTTCCCAGTTGTAATATGGGCTGACTCATCTGACAATCAGGGCAATCGCCCACCAAACATGAACTCCATGTTCTGCTTGCCAGCTTGGTCCGTCACTTGTGACGTGACCTAACACGGGGCAGCTCCTTGTCTTCTCTTCTCTTCCACGCTCTGCCCAGGTTTCTCTTTCCAGACTGTAATGCTTGTTGAACTTCTCCCCATGACACCCACCACAGCTCGGCCTCTCGGTACAACCCAAACCCCAGCCAGGTGCCGTACACCCATCGATTCCAACGGTTCCCACTGCTCCAGTTCCCCTGTGTGTCCCATAAAACCCTGGGTAGATCTCTGCTTGGCCTTGGCAATAGAAAAAGGAGCACAAAAGCCAAGAACTGTTTGGCAATTTAAAACCTTATCTTAGTTTTTCTTTATGCTGCTGACATATTAAAACTCAATTTCAAAATGGCTGCATGCTCTTAAAATGTTTGCTGGTGGAGCTCCAAGAACATCCTTAAGCCCTTTTAAGATCTGCTGAGGCAAAGCTTGAAACTCAGAGAAAGGCGATACCTGGGGAACGGGTTTTGCAGTCGCCTTCTGAGCGAGGAAGGCTGGGTGCACCTCCAGAGGTCTCAGCTTGTTGTTAAAGGCTTGTGAAAAAGGCTCTGGCCACTTTAGTTTTTTCTAACGTTGGCCGGGAACCTACGCTTTACAGAAAGCCTAGAAATAGTTCGCCTTTAAAAAGAAGATCATAAAAGAGAAGTCTTTTCTAAGCCGGTTTGCAAAGTAGAGCATTAGAGAAGCTGCGCTGGAGAGCGTGAGAGAGCTGACCCGGTGATGGCAAAAAGCATTCCAGCTCCATGACGGTTTCAAACCCCTTTGCTTCGTGCAGCTTTTACATTGAGCATTTCTGTAATGGCGGAAAAGCGAGGAGGAGTGGGCAGAAGACTTCAGAAGAAAACAGCTTTATGAACAGCCTAAGAACATATGGAACCCTGTTCCCACAGCGGTAAGTGACGGCTGCCGTACTCAGCGCTGAGCAGGAGAGAGCGACGGCTTTCTGATGACACCCTGAGCAAGTTGCTTTAACATAGCTATTTTCAAAATTAATTTACAGGGAACTCTGGCACCCTGTAGGCTGAGCAAGTACATACAGAATTAAACGTCAATGCAAAATATTTTTCAAGTCTGTTTTGGCTCATAGAGGTGTACTTCCTAATACAGAAACCACGTTATTCAGTATTTATTTTTACATCCTCCCTAAAAGGGTATAAATTTATTCTTTCTTTGTAACTTATTCTTCACCACTCAAAAGCTTATAGGGAAAAAAAGTATCTGCCACCTTTTGCTGATGCTTTAATCTCTTGTTTCAAGCCGAACGTAGGAAAAATCCTTGACATTTTTTGAGATGTATCAAACAAAAAACTCCTGAAAGATATATCTTAAAAATATAAAGATTGTTCCACATGCAGTATTGAGAATCTGATCTGGTTTTAAGTTTTAGTGACATCACAGTCTGCCTGTGTAAGGCAATCTGCTCTGCCTCAGCAGTGGAAACGATTCTCCTCCTTCCGCTCATCCCAGTGGGATGCAGCCACGCTGGGGACAGCAGCAGAGACTCTCCCGGCCCGTCCCACACTCAGCACCCCCTGAACTGCCGCAGCAACGCCCGGGACTGGACACAACCCGCACTCCCATCTGCCACCTGGTCAACAACCGCACGACAGAAACAGCTCCGTGACACCCTGCCTCCCAACCCCCAGGAAGGATGGGGAGAGAACACTCCCCTCTTCTGCTGTGACAAATCAACCCCCCCGCCCTGGGCAGGGACACCTCCCAGGCTGCTCCAAGCCCCCTCCAACCTGCCCTTGAACCCCTCCAGGGATGGGGCAGCCACAGCTGCTCTGGCCAACCTGGGCCAGGCTCTCACCACCCTCACACCAAACAAGTTCTTCCCCACAGCTCAGCTCCATCTCCCCTCTTTCAGTGTCAAACCCTTCCCCCTCCTCCCATCACTCTCCTCCCTCATCAAGAGTCCTCCCCCCAGCTTTCCTGGAGCCCCTTGAGGGACTGGAAGGGGCTCCAAGGTCTCCCCGGAGCCTTCTCTTCTCCCGGCTGAACCCCCCAACTCTCTCAGCCTGTTCCTCACAGCAGAGAGACTCCAGCCCTCCCAGCATCTCCATGGCCTCCTCTGGCCCTGCTCCAACAGGCCCTTATCTGCTGTCCTATTCAGCAAAGGGAACACAAAAGGCAGAAGATATTAGATGGACAAGTCACCCCTGTCCCCCTCTCCGAGATGGAGTGGAAGAAAAAATAAAATTAAACACACAGGACCTGGAAAAGGCAATTAGCTTTTGGAAATAAGCATAAAAGGCTGATTTTTGAGATGGTCAGATTCTTCCCTGTTTGGGTGCCTTCACTGAAATGCAAACCCCATTAACAGCATTGTGACCTTGCGGGGCCACTCGATCACCCTACAGAAGGCGTCAGCGAAGGCTCCTGGAAGCACATGCTGGATCCAGACGTGCCTCCCGCCAGCTGGGCCCTCACCACCCTGCTCCTTCCCAGTCCCATGCAGCCAAGGTGACATTCCAGGCCCAAGGGCCCCTTTCCAAACCACGCATGTGACCTGACAAAGCTGCAAGTCACTCCATTGGCACATCCGCACTGGGCAGATCCTCAGGTGCTCATCTGCAAGCTATAGGTGACCTCGGACAGTCCCACTCTCACCTCAGGTGATGAGGACATACAGAGAGTCTTGTGCAGCTGCAGGGCTGATTCCTCCTTTGAGATCAATCCACCTAGGCTTAGATACGGTCTCAATTTCCAGAATATTCAGGGACTTTCTACTGCCTCGTAAATGGGGTCCCTGCAGGAGCACTAACACCTTTACCTTCTTCTGTAGTAAGTGTGAGATTCCCAGGAATGAAGTGAAATGGAAGTTACTTGAGGAGAAGGACCACAACCTTGCAAAAGTCACATTCCGTGGGAAAGAACAGGGCAAGGAGTTGTATAGCAGGAATGATAGCATAGGCCACAAAGGGAAGAGAAGAGAAGTCTAAAAGATGGAAAATCATTAAAAAATAGAAATACTAATAAGGCTGCAGAAATAAGAGAGGATGATGGTCCTTACCTCTTGCTTAAGCAAACACTGAAGGAAAACTAGGCTATGGGCAATCAGCTGCTTCGCTTTCATTGCCAGGGACGCTCACACAGGCAGCTTCCCTGAATTTTGTTTGCACATGTAAGCATTACCTGCCTTTTGGGTTTTTAAATTGAAATGTTCCAGATTTCCACAACAAATACCACAGGCCAGTACTGCTTCTCCCATGTGCTTCAGGCCAGGAACTAGAAGGTGATTACTATCCACAAAAAAAATAAAGAATCATGAAAAACATTCTCTCTGGTACTTAGATAAAGACAAAAAGGAGATAAATCAGCTCAAAAGTCTGCTCCCTGTGAGCAAAGGGACTTTCCTGGTTCTCCTGAGTCATTACTTCCAGTCTGCAAAATAAAACCCAGCAGGGAAAAGAGAAGTAGTTGGGACAAAACCATCGCTTGCCGGGCTGGGCTCCGAACCCAGGAGTTTTGACTCCCTGAGCCATGGTTCTGTTTCTAGGTCACACCGTTTCTCCTTTAAATATCAGTTATCAGGCCACTGGAAAGTTCAGCTTCTCAGTCAAAATGCAGTTTCAGTTTCCTTAGATAATCCAAGATCACTGTGTCCTACTGCAAGGAAAAGCAACCAGCTGATTTGTTCCTATGCATGCTGTACGTCCAGCTTGAGCAGAGCAGAGCTATGATGCAAAGCCTTCTGGCAAATGCTGGAGAGGAGGAAAAAAAAAAACTTGGAAAACTTCCCATGATTCAAGCAGATTCACAATTCCTGATGATTCAGAGAAGGGCCTTTTTTAATGGCCTTAAAAAAACCTCTTTGTGGGAAGTCACTATTTGAAGCAGCGGAGAAGGAGCACACGGTGAAGCCATGGCCACGCTGAAGGGGATGCAAAAGGAACGGGGCCAGTAAAACATTAATCCAGTGCTTATGGGGAGAGCACAGCTCCCCTCCCGGAGGAGCAACACCAGGCTGGCAGGGCTGTGTGAGCTTCTCTCCCGTCTCCAGAACCTTCCCCTCCATCTGCAGCTGCTCCAGCTCCGCCGAGAGCTCGTGTCCCCACACAGTGAGCCAGCAGAGATGGCTCTCTTCTGGAGACATGACAGATGCCCTCAAAGTTGGGAATGTGGCTTATTTTTCTCTAAAATGAAAGACTTATTGATAGAATCACAGAACAGTTAGACTTGGATGGGACCTTGAAGCTCATCTCATTCCACCGCGGCAGGGACACCTCCCACCACACCAGCTTGCTCCAAGCCCCCTCCAACCTGGCCTTGAACCCCTCCAGGGATGGGGCAGCCACAGCTTCTCTGGCCAACCTGGGCCAGGCTCTCACCACCCTCCCACCAAACAAGTTCTTCCCCACATCTCAGCTCCATCTCCCCTCTTTCAGTGTCAAACCCTTCCCCCTCCTCCCATCGCTCCCCTCCCTCATCAAGAGTCCCTCCCCGTCTCTCTTGTCACACTGTGTTGGGAGGCAAATATGGACACTGATAAAGCATGAGGGCCAATGGGGAACTCTGCCTCTGACTTCTGGTGGGACACCGAGACAACCACAAAGCCTCTGCCTAGGGCTCCAGGAGCTGGCAGTGCCCACTGCCCTGCAGCACTGCTCTCCTGCTGTAGCTGGGAACAGCAGGGACCAGTTCTCCCACATCTCTTCAACTACATGAACACCAAGAGGGCACCAAGCACTCCTGCTCGGGGCTGCAGTGACATCTCACAACTTCTTCTCCGGTCGGGTGCAAGAGGCCACGCAGCCAAAGAGAGCCTGGGAACCGCTCTCCAGCTGCAGGTCTCCCTTCCAGAGCCCACCCACACCAGGCAGTGCCAGTAATGAAGAGAAAATCTTTGTTTAATAAAGAGAAAATATTTCTAAGGGATAAGGTCGTCTGCCTTCTCACCAGTGACAGCAGCTGCCCACACATCTCCTTCAGCACAACATCACCTCAACACCAGCCTGCCCATACCCACCACAAATCCCTGTCCCTCAGAGCCCTGTTCTGAGCTGGCACCTCTGCTCCTGGCACCACCAACACAACAAACGAGCCATGAACTCCTCAGTTACACCCAGCCACAGCAGCAAACTCAACTGATTTCACGTGAATAACGCCCTGCCAGTCACAGAATCACTTCTGAGCGTGGCAAGCAACGTCTGCCCCAACACAAAGTCATAAAACATTTTGTTACCCATGACAACTTGCCGATTTTCCATGACAGCCTTTCTGCCCAGGCTTGGAATGGTCACGTCACAACTGTCACACACATGGTCAAACTCCAGCTTCTCGAGTGGCTCAGCCAAGCCAGAGTTACAGATGGCAATCACGCCAGCCTATTCAAATTAAATTTCTATCAAAGCAAGCAATGAAATTAAAGAGCAGAAAAGAACTTCAGTTTTAAGTCATCCAGCCTTCTGAGAAAATCAGTGGTCATGCTATTCCCTCTTTCAGCTGCAGAAGATCCCTCCCATCCACCTCCAGCAGAGCCTTTGCTCACCCACCATCCCTCGAAACACCATTTCTTCATCACAGATGCCTCCTGCCGTATCACCCTAATTCCACAGGCAAATATTTTAAAAATAAAAATTACCATGATGAAAGTAAGTTAGTTTATCTCACTTCTGTTTTGTCAGGATTCTATATCCCACTGCTTCATAATGATCAAATTCAGGTGAATTCCATGCAAGAAATGAAATACAGACATAAAACCATTACCGTTACCCCTCAATTAAATTCTTCTCATTGCCTTCATGGTTAAAATTGGCACATTAGCACAACTTCATGTATTTTTAGTTTCCAGACCTTGTTCTCCTAACTCCATCCAAGCAGGTGCTTAAAGATCGATCGCATCATCTCTGTTAAACCTCAAAGAAAAATACAAGACAAAACAAACAAGCCCCATCCAAAGACTCCATTCTTTGTCTTCCACTCAAATCATACCCAAACCTGCAATTTCCTATGAAAAAGGTGGTTTAGTGACTTCTTTCTTGCAGACTCACTTTCTGGGTCATATAATAAGGGTCAAAGTCCTCCAGCGGTACAGCAACCAGGCCTTTTGGGATGTCCCCGTAGATGAAAGGCAAATTCTTCCCCGCCTCAAGGTCACTGTTTGGTTTTGGTTTGCTGTCTTCATCATCGTCCCGGTGGCTGCTGTCTTGCTTTGGGCGCTGCTTCTTCTTCAGCTCCGCGATGTGTTTCTCGATGTTCGCCAGAGACTCCGGAGTGAAAGGTTTAAAACTATCAGGGCCTGGTGGTGCGAGCAGCCGCGCTGCCATCTTTTCATCCTGCAGCAGCTTCTTTAGTGATGTCGCACCCTGGACCGGTCAGCTCTGCAGGAGCAAAGAGCACAGGCAGAACAGGTCAATGTGGGCAGACGGACGGACAGACAGACAGAGAGCACTGAAGAGCCAGCAGCAGCAGGCGGATGCGCAGCAAGTGCTGGGCACCGGGTGAACCTGTTCATCCCGTCCCTGCCCAAGTTTCACCCCACAGCTTGGGCAGAACCAGCGCATGCAGAGCTCATCACAGAATGGTTTGGGTGGGAAAGGACCTTAAAGCCCATCCAGTGCCACCCCCTGCCCTGGGCAGGGACACCTCCCACCACACCAGGGTGCTCCAAGCCCCCTCCAACCTGCCCTTGAACCCCTCCAGGGATGGGGCAGCCACAGCTTCTCNAGTGTCAAACCCTTCCCCCTCCTCCCATCGCTCCCCTCCCTCATCAAGAGTCCCCCCCCGGCTTTCCCCTTGAGGGACTGGAAGGGGCTCCAAGGTCTCCCCGGAGCCTTCTCTTCTCCAGGCTGAACCCCCCCAACTCTCTCAGTCCCCCCTCCCAGCAGAGGGGCTCCAGCCCTCCCAGCATCTCCGGGGCCTCCTCTGGCCCCGCTCCAACAGGTCCATGTCCTTCTGCTGTTGGTGGCCCCAGAGCTGGAGGCAGCACTGGGGGGGGTCTCCCCAGAGCGGAGCAGAGGGGCAGAATCCCCCCCTCGCCCTGCTGGTCACAGGGCTGGGGATGCAGCCCAGGGTGGGGAGGGTTTCTGGGCTGCCCGGGCATATTGCTGGCTCATGTTGAGCTTCCTGTCCACCGACACCTCCAGGTCCTGATCTCCAGCCACCATGCTGACGGCTCTGATGGCTCAGGTGCCTCCTGAACACCAGCTCTGCTCTGGATTACAGAAACCACTCTGACAAACTTCTATATCAAAACCAGTATTTTCCTGCAAAAATGACTGTACCAGTCACTGCTCGCTAGCAAACTAATAATTAGATAAAAACTAATTATTAGATAAAAATTCCAAGTCAGCTCTGTTCCCAGAGGTGTTGGGTGGTGTCTGAAGAGGGACGGCTCTGAGCAGAAGGACCCTGGCAGAGCACCCCCTCAGCACAAGATGGGGGAGGCGTAATCCGGGGCTGGGTTTGGGAGAGCGCAGGAGCCACATACTGAGCTCTCCGAAAGAAACGCTCCTTCGTGTCCTACCAGATGTTACTGTGGTTGAGGAGACGCTTCCTGGGCACGTGGTGGGATGGCTGTGCCGGGAAACATCCCAAGGCCTCCTTAGGCACCACCAGGACCTCAGGGGGCTCATTCCCACATCTCCACTGCTGAATTCCGATCTTACACTTTCGTTTTACATATATATACATAATTATCAGGGTTTCTATTCATTTCAGGTCTTAAGAATGAAATAATTTAAAAAGACAATAATAATTTCTGAAAGTTAAAATTCTGCCCTGCGCGGGTTAGACACAGAGTCATCTTTGCCTCAGACGCCACAAGGCGAACGAGCGCTTCTCCGTGACTAAGAGAGAAGGGGGAAGGGGACCGGGTGGGGAAGCCCTGCGGAGGAGAAGCTCTCCGAGCGGCACAGAGCCCGGCGGGACCTTCCCCCGTCCCTCCAACGGGCAGCTTGCTCTGCGCCTGCTCCGACGACACAGCGGAGCTGGGGGACGCTCGTTCCTCCAAACCCAGCCGCCTACGAACCCTCTGCAGCTCGGCGCCTCCTGCCAAGCTCTCGCTCAAGAACCAGCAACAAGAATTTATCACATTTCTGAGCCATCAGTACCTCCTCAGGCTTTCACACCCCAGGAGGAGGCCAGGAGAGGAGAGGAACCAGAGGAACCGACGGAGGAGCAGTGCAGCGCTGGTCCTGGCACAGCTCGGCACAATGGGGAGGAACCCAACCACCAAAGTGGTGACAAATTCCACAGGAAAGGCAAAATAACCACGACTGTACGGCAGAGAAAGAATCCAAAAGCTACCCGGGTAAGGTCCCTTCAGTATGGAGAAAAGATCATCAGTGAGGTCAGACCAGCTAAGCTAACACACACCAGCAACAAAACACCTGTGAGAGATCTGGAATCTCTGAAAGACTTTTTACCCTGAGGGTGGTGAGAGCCTGGCACACGTTGCCCAGAGAAGTTGTGGCTGCCCCATCCCTGGAGCCTTCAATGTCCCTTCCGACCCAAACCATTCTATGATTCTACGACTTTCATATTCCTTGAAAACCATGACATAGGCCTAAATCGCTAAAATTCAGGTATTTAAGCATAATGCTAGGCACCAAGGTCTTTACAGCCCTTGGCTTTGAAGAACCATTCCCGTGGGAAGAGCCAACAGAGCCACCACCAAGCTGGAGGCAGCTCCGGCCCCAAGGATGAGCTGGGACACGCGCCGAGCCCTGGAACCATGACCTTCTATGGACCACAGCAGAATTCATGAATAGACACAGCACAGAGGTAACTGAGCCTTTCTTTAGGAATACCTGGAGATCCCGGCCCACAGCGCAGCACCTGGGGCGCTTCCAGCAGCCAGAACATCTGGCTTCCGCGGGATTTCAGGTTACTCCTTGCAACTGCTTCGCTCTGATTCACCTGCAAACCTCAAGCCGCGCCACACGCGGAGAACTTAATTGAACGCTGTTTCGATCCCAGGTTTTATTTGGAGATTCAAAAAACCTAAGTATGGATCTCCCTCCCGGTGTAACCACACAGCGCAGCCCGGGCTGTGATTCTTTTCCCATCAACCTGACCAGGTGTTTCTGGAGTAATAACAACTAAAGACTCAAAAAAGATGGTAAAAGGGGGAGAGAAAAGTCGGTATCTTGGTCACATTATCTCCAGAAACATCACAGAATAGCCTGCTGATATTAAGGAAAAATTAATTTATTCCATTCTTGCAGCATTTGCATGCATTTAATTACCAAATTTCCCACATACTGTGAAACTATAGAGCAGCATCAGGGATGTGGTCTAATTGAATGGCACAGATAAATATGCGAGGCCTGAATTTAGAAACCAAAGTAGCTCAGGGACACAGCAGAAAAAAGGGGAAAAAAAATGACGGCACAAACTGAACGCCTGATTTGTATGCACAATTACACAGCCGGCAACTGGAAGCAACCAACTAATCTGCTAAGTGGCCATTTAAAAAACAAAATAAAACAAGATCCCCCCCCTGCCAGTCTGGCACCCAGCTCTGCCCCGAAGGGGGGCAGAGACCCAGGCCTGCGGGGGGAGGATGCTCCATGACCCCCCCAGCTCTAGGTGCTCCCTCCTCGGGCTCCCGCGTGTTTCACATCAATCCATAACTGCAACTGCACTTCTTGGGAAGTTCTTGCCTGTCCTGTCTTCATCTGTTTTCCCAGTAAATTACCCCACATTAAGATGACGGACAAAACTACGATGCAAACTGAAAGGACAGGAATGGAATGTTTATTTAGTTCCTTAAATCAGACCCGTGTAGCGCTTCTGGTATCTTTGATAGCTCAGAGTTAATGGCCTTAGGATGCTGAGCCACACCGGGCACCTCCAACTGCCGGCCCCCGGTCTGTACTTGTACCCAGCGCACACACACAGGAGACCTCAGAGCCTGTTTTATTTAAACCACCAAGCCCATACAGATAAAGGGTTGGGAACAACTCTGTTCCAGCAGCTCCACGGGCTCACCAGCAGTTGGTACAGCTGGGTGTGAGGAGCAATCCAGGTGTTACTGATGGAAAAATGGATGTCTGCTGTCAAGATTTACCAATTATCTCAGAAGGAAAAAAAAGAAAACCTCAAAACAACAACAGATTTTCACATGCGGATACAATAATATTTCTTAAATTTCTGTCAGCATTCACCAAGAATAGTTTTTTCAGTATTCACTGGAAGAACAGAATGAGTTTAGAGTGCACGAACATCTGCTAAAAGCCATAAAATCCCCCCAATCCAGTGACACTGAAGGCACGTATCAGCACATTTGCTTCTTGGGTGAATTTTGCCTAATTTGGCAAAACTTTCCGCTGAAGGGACCTGTGCGGGAAGCAGAGCCAAGAAAGTGAGCTGGAGTCCACTCCCATCCCTTTC
The DNA here is from genome assembly GCA_003697955.1 of Calidris pygmaea. NCBI lineage: Eukaryota > Metazoa > Chordata > Aves > Charadriiformes > Scolopacidae > Calidris > Calidris pygmaea. Next base: position 314,174 of record QJSC01009557.1, read on the forward strand.
TGTGTGTTTCGGTTCGTTACTAGAGGGTGTTCAGAAAGCATCAGGCATTATCTAATTATTTGATTTTTAAAAATAAAACTGCTCCTTAAACACCTTTACTAAAATTAGTCTTTATCCGCGTGTTGACTGAACGAACAAATACCAAACTGTCTTCATCCGAGGGTGTCAGGACTTAAACAGAAAAGTTTCTCTGCAGAAAGAGACAGAGAAAGGGAAAACGCAGTCACCTGGTGGTAGACCTGGCAGCTGGTCACAGCACCGGGACTCCCCCAGGCTCTAATTCTCTTTAATAACAGGCCGTATCTAATGAACAGCTGCCGCCCCCTCTCATTTCTGGGGGTCTCCAGCCATGGGAAACCCCCTACCGAATTTCCTCCTGCCTCCAAGGATCCATGGCCCCGTTGCTGGGGACTCTGGGGGAGTCGGGAATTTGCCCTGGAGTTGGGTGCTCAGAGGTCCCTGGGGCCAGATTGCGTCTTTACACAGACATTTCTCAAAGTTTTTACACCAGAAAAAAATGCTGTACTGAGCTGCCCAGTTGCTAAGATTTAATTATTTTTTCTGAATGTTCCCAGCAGTCCATTTACTGGTACATTATGAAATATTCTAATAAATTATTCAAGCTGATTGTCAAAATAAATTAAAAAAACACTTTTGAGGCAATATCTTTGCTTTAATACATTTCCTCATTTATTAATTTGCAAGATTCAGTCATTCACGTCTTTCAGTTCCTTTGAGGGAAAGCCCTTCAATGGGAGTTTCTATGTGACTCAGGCAGAGACACAGAGCTTTTGGTTTGAATGCACAGGGTTGGGGCAGAAAGGCAACAGCCCCCCAAATTCTGTCCAAGAGCCTAAAAATCTTCCTAGCTAAACCAAAATATCCTTGCAGGAATAAGCAATCCTGCGGCTGGAAAAGGCCTTCGGGAGAAGTCACCCATCTCCTCCATCTGCGGTAAATTCTGGGTCTAGAACAGGGGGATTTTATCAATGAGCAGGCGCAGCGACGCAACCGCCAGGGCGCGGGAGGAACTTGCCCCTGAGAAAAGCTCTTGTGTCACGTTGTCCTCTTCCTTACACTTTCTAGCATCAGTATTTTCACTTTCAAGCAATACCTAGCGCTTTGTTGCTGGTAACTTTCTCCACCCCCAGTAGAAGATTGCTGAAGTTCCCAGCAAACTGAGCAGAGTTCAAGGGCAGAGCCCAGATGGGGTCTGGTTTGAGAAACCCATAACAATTTATTGTCCTTTAGACAATTATTCTCTCACCTGATGACCCCTCCCCACCTGGGAAGAGGAATTGGGGAAAATAAAGAAACCTGAGGGTTGAAATATAAACAGATTTAATACAATAAGGCTAAATAATTGACATTAATAATACTAAAGAACCACTATTGATCCGGATACCCAAGGACCATCCCCAGCCCATCCCATCAGCAGAAGCTGGACCCCCCCGCAGGGACAGCCACTGTGGGACCCTGCGAGCGCTGGGGCTTTGGGAGGAAGGGAAGGGCTCAGGGCTCCGGCACCGGGGCAGGGAGGTCTCAGGGTGGCAGCCACCAAGGGGGAGAGAAAGATCTCCTCAGCAAAGTTTCTACTTTCTATGGAATGTGCCACTCGTGGTATGGAATAACCCTGTTGGCAGCTTGGGGTGAGTGCCCAGGTCTCACACCTCATCATCCCTGCACCCTGAAACACTGAGACCTTGGAACCCGCACCCCAGAGCTGGCAATAAAATAAGTATTTTCACCAATTCAGACACCAGAGTCTTCTGGAAGTGCTGTTTTCCCAGGCATTAGAAGAAAAATTAGTCCTCTGCCGCTCAAACCAGGACACATTGAGAGATGCTTTCATAAAAACCTGAGCAACTGACAGCCCAGTGCCGCGGGCTTTTCCAGTCCCCGCAGCGGCAGCAGGAGGGCTCTAACGTCCCCAGTCCCAAGTGCCCACCCCAGCCCAACTCAGGTCCCCGCGTCGGCTCTCGCTGAGAACTACTCGCATTCGTGACTGATCCCACAGGGACCTGGGCATCCGCGCAGACGGAGCGAGCCCAAGGGCAGCACTTCAGCTTCTCCTTTCTAAAGCCCAACTTCTGAACAAATAATTGTTCAAAACAGTTATTGTGCACAGACACTAACCCGAACTCAACTCCTTGCTAGGTTCGCTCAGCCTATCCGTAACCAAAAAACAGAAGAGACGTAACAGTTGTTCCATACAACAAGTTTAGAATCATAGAATCATCTAGGTTGGAAGGGACCTTCAAGATCATCTAGTCCAACCATCAACCTAACTCTGACAAAAAAACCCATCACTAAACCATGTCTCTAAGCTCTATGTCAACCCGTCTTTTGAACACCTCCAGGGATGGTGCCTCAACCACTTCCCTGGGCAGCCCATTCCAAGCCTTAATAACCCTTTCTGAGTAAAAATTTTTCCTAATATCCAACCTGAACCTCCCCTGGCACAACTTGAGGCCATTTCCTCTTGTCCCGTCGCCTGTTCCTTGGGAGAAGAGACCAACCCCCCCTGGCTACACCCTCCTTTCAGGGAGTTGGAGAGAGCGAGAAGGTCTCCCCTCAGCCTCCTTTTCTCCAGGCTGAACACCCCCAGCTCCCTCAGCTGCTCCTCATAAGACTTGTGCTCCAGACCCCTCACAATCTGGAGGAATTAATTTAATGTTGTGGAGCACTTGGTGTGATCACAAGTGGGACAAATATGGACAAATAAAAGGGGGAGGAGAATAAAGTACACCCCTCTCCAGAGCAGCAGATCTGGGAATCCCTGCAGTGATCTGGAGCACAACCCGTGCAGCCTGGAGCATCATCACCTTCACCTCCTCTCATCTCCCCACACACCTGGTCCGGTCTAAGGTCTGGGGCACCTCCAGGAAAGCTGGGGAGGGACTTTTTACAAGGGCATGTAGTGATGAGGGGTAATGGCTTTGAACTGAAAGAGGGGAGATTGAGCTGAGATCTGGGAAAGAAGTTCTTTGCTGTGAGGGTGGTGAGAGCCTGGCCCAGGTTGACCAGAGAAGCTGTGGCTGCCCCATCCCTGGAGGGGTTCAAGGGCAGGTTGGAGGGGGCTTGGAGAAACCGGGGCTGGTGGGAGGTGTCCCAGGGCAGGGGGTGGCACTGGATGGCCTTCAAGATCCCTTCCAACCAAAACCATTCTATGATTCTGTGATCTGTTCAGACAGAGATCACCCTCCCCTGGCTTCAGCCACTCCTGGTTGTCCTAACATGACCGTCCTGCCACCAATGTGGCTGGACACTCAATAAAAGTCCATCTCCGGCTGCAACAGCAGTGTTTGCAGCCCAACCTTGAGAGCTCTTTCCCACTCAGGCAGGACAGACCCCGCAATGGGGTCACCTTAACCCCCCCCCCAGTGGATCAAACCCACCAAGAGCCTCAGGATGTGATGCCCAGCTCTGCCCCGTCCCAGCGCCAGGCTCCCGAGAGACACTCTGATTCCTAACGATACTGAGCACTGACACCTCTTAGATTTCCACAGAACTGCTGGGAATTCAACGGGCCTGGAAATAAAGACAACGTTTTATTATTCTTGCCTTCGGAACAACAATATTCTTGCCTGGTATTACTTACAGAAACCATTTTCTCAGTGCCTGGGCATGCTCTCAGCCGGGAAAAGCCAGTTGAAGCACTGGGGACAGATCTGTAAGCAATTTGTGATGAGCTTCCACTGCTCGGGTTTTCAAGTATCCTTCCCCAAAACCCAACACCAGAAACATCCTCTCAATGGCCAAGAAGAGCCAGGTATTGCAGAGTTTGCCCCAAGAAGCTGCAGGAGTTTCCAATCCCTCCCCGGATTCAGGCTGGTTCCCAAACACACAGAACCGGAGAACTGCGCCCAGGGGTGTTTCATCCAGTTTTAAAATTTGTATGGGGAGTTCTAGTAAAAATAAGTAATAGCATATTAAAATCAAGGGGAAGAAGAGAGAAATGGTGATGACTTTTAGTCATTTTCAGTATTTTCTGCTCCCTGCTTCTCTAGCAATGAAGGTTTCATTGGTGGCACTTTGAGACCACCACCTGTAAAGTTCACATTCAACAATGAAAAATATTACTGCTTCTGGTTTTTGGTTTGTCTTTTTTTAAAAAAAAAAACAAAACACTCCTGGAAATAATTGCCGAGAATATTTTATTTATAAAGTCCTCGTACCTTCCTGCCGGCACAGGGGCAGCGAGAGTAACATGGAATAGGATTTTTAGGTCTTAGAGAGGAGGATTTTTGCATTTTGAAATGATTGTTTTCAAAAAGGAGCAATTTCCCAGTTTTGCAGGAGCCTTGTCCCCGCTGGCGGCTCTTCCTAACGAAACCACCCCGTCTGCCGGTGGGCTCCATGGGGCAGGGGCCGCGCTTGGTTGCGGGACAAGAGAAGGCAGAAGTCATTTTGCCTTCGGAGCAGTATTTAAAGAGTCAGCAGTCAGGCAGAGTGTGAGGAGCCGGTCTGGAGTCTCAGCAAAGGTCACGGCGAGTTTTTAACACACCTCTGCAGCCGCCTCTGCCGGACTCGCACTCTCCACGACTGCCCACCCTGCACAAAGTGGAATAACGAGGCATAAGGGGGAAAGTCTGAGCATTTTGCTATTCCTGAACCCCCCCGGCCTGAGCCGAAGCCCCAGTGGGGACGAGCTCCCTGCCCCACTGTCCTCACAAGTGGGCTCCTCTCTGGGGCCGCTTAAGTTATTTTCCCCACGCTCATTCTCAACTCCAGCACTTCTGTTTTGTTCTTTTACTGCACCTTCTCTACCCCAAACCCTTTATCTGAACACAACAATAAATTATTGATTCCAGCCCATCTGTTGATGCCGATGGCAGCTGCAGCGGTCGATGGTGGATGGAAATCCTGTGACCACACGGACACGGAGTCGCATGCGGCCGCCGCTGCCAACCACCTCGCCGGTCATTGACAAATAGTGAGGATCAATTGGAATGTGAAGCCGTATCAGCGCATTTTAACGAGAAAGCGTGTGAAACGAGCCAAGCAGAGCCCCAGCTGAACGCAGACACAACCACCGATGGGAGGGAGGGAAGGAGGGGACACCACGATTTAGGTTTTCGAGCCACTTGGCTTTCCCCGGGCTCTGACTTTGTGCCTGTCTGATTTCACCTCCTTCGGCTGAGGTACATCCGCGCTCGGTGTCCTGCGACACGCCATCACTTGCTCTTCTCCTTATTGCAAACCCAGCTCCCACCCCACCCGCCGTGCACAAATACCCACAGCGTGGTACTCCCCACCCCCCCAGCACGGTATCTATACCATGATCTAGAGAGGAGCCATACGTGTCAGCTTATATAACCGGGGAAGGGTTTGTGGCGGGGCCAGGCCCCTCCACCCGGGGTGGGTGACACCCTGGGTGGGGGACGCATGTCCCAAGGGGCGCTGTGCCCCCCCCACCCCACCCCAGTCTGTCCCGGGGTCAGAGGAGCTAGAAAAAAGACATTTCCAGCCCTCCCCCCCCAACCTCCAAAGGGGGCTGTCAGGCACCCCCCGGGGGAAACCAGCGCTGTCACCCATTCTGACCCTGAAGACATGAGCTGGGGGGGAGGGGGAAGGGTATCAGGCTCCTGCAGCTCCCCCCCCCTCTCCCCCCCCAATTCCAGCCCCCGGGGTGAC
>QJSC01009557.1:319958-340579 GCA_003697955.1 Calidris pygmaea
GGGGACCGGAGGGGACCGGGGATGGCCGAGAGGGACCGCGGGAGCGGAGACGGACGGGCGGAGCGGGAACAGGCCACCCCGGGCCGCAGCGGCCTCCCCCGAGCCGCTCTGCGGCAAAGCGGCGGCCGGTGGGGCGGGATGTGGAAAATAACGATAACCAGGCTCGGGGAGGAAGGGCGGGGGGAGCTCGGCCCCCCCCCGCGGCCGCGGGGCTGCGACTCACCGCGGCGGCGGCTCTAGCGCGTCTCCGGGCCGGACTGCGGCGGGGCGGGAGCTGCGGGGGGGACTGCGGGTGTCGCCATCTTGGTGCGCCGGCGCCACGCCCCCCGCGCGCTGCCGGCCCCGCCCAGCACCGCCTGCCGGCAGGGGGCCGAGGGGCGGGGCTGGGCCGCCGTTTCCGCGCGGGGGCGGGGCCAACGACCCGGTACGGGAAGGAGGGGGCGGGGCCAAAGCCAAGGCACGGGGCTGAGAAGGCGGGGCCAAAGCCGGGCAGGACAGAGGGGGCGTGGCCAAACACCGGCCGGCGTGCGGGGGCGTGGTCAAACTCCCGGTAGGCTGAGGGGGCGTGGGCAATTCCCCGGACAGGTGACTGCTGGGGCGTGGCCAAACTGCCGGCAGGGCCTGAGGGGCGGGGCCGAATTGCCGGCACCGCGCTGAGGGGGCGGGGCCACCCCCAATATGGTGCTGAGGGGGCGGGGCCAAACTCCGGCGGGGTCGGGGGGCGGGGCCAACCCGCGGCCGGGGGCTCCAAGGCACCTTTATTTTTTCCCTTTTTATTTCCCCCTCTTCCTTTTTATTTTTCTTTTTTTTTTCTTTTTTTTTCTTTTTTTTTTATTTTTTCTTTATTTTTACAAATTAAAATTTCGTTTTCCTTTTCGCTGAGACAGTGGAAGGCCCACGCTGGTATCTCCGACACACAGGTCCAACCCAGCCCCCGCCGCTGCCTCCCGTTCACTCGGTCGTGTCCTCCCGCCGCTCCCGCCTGTCCCCCGGCAGCAGCAGGGCCCTGCGCGACCTCCTGCCGCCCTGCCCAGACCACGGGGCATCTGGGGTTCTGGGAACATCACCACAGAATCACAGAATATTCACGGTTGGAAGGGACCTTTGAGATCATCGAGTCCAACCAACACCCCACACACCCCACACGAACCCACAGACTGGCCCGACCCAACAATCTCGGGCACTAGAGCATGCCCTGAAGTGCCACGTCTCCACGTTTCTTGAATACCTCCAGGGATGGCAACTCCACCACCTCCCTGGGCAGGCTGTTCCTGGGCCTGACCACTCTCTCAGTAAAGTAATTCTTCCTAAGATCTCATCTAAACCTCCCCTGCCCCAACTTCAGACCATTTCACCTTCTCCTGTCATTATTCCCTTGGGAGAAGAGGCCAACCCCCACCTCTCTACACCCTCCTTCCAGGGAGTTGTAGAGGGCAATGAGGTTCCCCCCTCAGCCTCCTGCAGAACGGAGTGCAGAAAAAAGGGCAAAAGTCCTGTAAGCAACACCCCAAGTGGAGCTGGGACAGGTAGGGCCACAGGAAAACTCCGTAACAGCCAAACCAGCAAAACTCTTCTTTTCTTCTTCTTTTTTTTTTTTTTTCATAGTTTCAGGAGAAGCTAAAACTTCAAATGGCCATGTGTGTCACAGATTGCATCACCTAGAAGAGCTCCATAGTCACCCCGGAACTATCTGGAAACAGTGAGATCTTACAGAAGAAATACAAAAGTGCCCAAATGACATCACTGTCCTCCATGCCACAAGGCTCCTCGTCCAGGCGCTGCAGTGGCTTCTTCCTTCTCATTGCCACCTGGTCTACCAGAGCTCTTCCCACTGAGCCTTCTCCAGCGGCTGGCACTGAGGGGCTGGAAGTGCACGAAACGCTGTCATCAGCCACAACCCCATCAGATATGCAGATTTCTGGGGTTTTCCAGTAAAATAGCGAATAAGAGAGCGCTAATAATTGACCCAAGTGACCCTTCTTCAGTGAAGAGAGACAACTCCTCCTCCTTTATACACAGGATTTACGCCTATAACGTTATAATTTATGACTGCAATGTGAGGATCAATTTATATTGTTATGTAGTTCTTGTCCTGTGTTGCTGAAAGAACAACCCAAACCATTCTATTGGGTTTCCGTTTTAGGAAAAAAAATTTAAAAATCCACCTTGCAGAAATGTCCTCTTCAGCAAATTTTAAATCTCTGTCCTGGGAGCAGCGTTTTAGGAGCTGGGTGCTGAGCAAAGCTCTAGGCTGGGGAATTCATTCATCTCACTTTGCAGGTGACACAGGAGCAAAATCTGCCCTCACTTTTCATCGCTGACTTTTATGGGGCTGCCCAAAGGTAACGCAAGGGCAGAGGCAGCCGAAAAAATGTAGCTATCTCAAGCCATAACTAATCAAAAGCACTTACACACACGTTAAATAAGCTGCTACAGAAAGCTACCGATTCTAAGAAATTTTCAGTCCAAACTGGACCTTCCATAGCTTGGTTCTCACTAAAGCTTAAATTTCCAGCAGATGTGAAATAAGTGGAAACAAAACCACTAAAATATAGGAAAAATCCTCTGATGAGAAGGGGATTCCCTGCAGGGCTCCCCCCCAGGAGACCCAGGCCCTATGGGGGTTACTGCTGTTGGTATAAGGCATCTTTGGGCAAAGCACTTCAGGAAATAAATAGGTCAAAACCCTCTGAGGTTGAAGAGTAATAACAAAACAGAACAAAACATTCCCAAATTGCCCTCAGTGATACAGGCACAGCCCTGGGAAGACTCTGTCTCATGATATTCCACATTGTCCCTGCAGAGTGACACAGTGACATGGCCCCATCCACCCTCCCGTGGCAGCCAGCCAGTTCCCCGGGCAGGGCAGAGGGAAACCTCAGGACATGTGGATACGCAGTTGGGAAGGGTTTCCCAAATAACGCTGCCTTGTAGAGCAGGTAAAGAGTCCGGCTCCAGGGAAGGGGTTGTCTTGCCTGTATTTTTCACGGCTGTGGTTGGACGAGATGAGCTTTAAAGGTCCCAGCTAAAGCCATCCTGTGATTCCATGGTCTATTCTCATTAAAATAAAGCTAATAAACCCCTTCTTGTGCTAAAAGAGAACAAAACACCCCAGTGCTTCGGCGGCAGCACTGAGCTAATTCTGCAATTCCCAGTCTCAACCCTAATGACCTGGAGCCAGGCTGCACTGATGGCCACATGGTGCTGGGAGGGCTGAGAGGTCCCCAGTCCCCCCACAGCCTCCAAACATCCCCACAGTGGGACCCCCACTGCCCTGCCCTCCAGTTTCCCCCTGCCCTATACATCCCCCCTGGTCCTGCTCCATACAGCCCCATGGCACAGCCGCCACAACCCCTGCCCCGCAGCATGTCTATACCCACCCCACAGCCCTGGTCCCTTTTGAGGACCCCCCAGCCCCACACACCCCCATAGAAACCTCCATGGGGCAGCTATAGGGCAGTGGTGCCTATAGGGCCCTCCATAGAGTGCTGTGGGGCAGTGGAAGCGCCCAGCCCTATGTCTGGGAGAGGAGCTGAGGGCAGAGCCCCACAGCGAGGACAGGGACCGGCAACCTTCCCCATGGGGCACTGGGAGAACTGCACACAAGGATATGAAACACATTTTTAAGGAAACTGCTCATTTTCATAGCACTACATTTAGTATTATTAACATTTGCTTCTCAGTTTATTATTTTTAATTCTTCATTACTTTTAAGTCACATAAGAATTTGAGCAAAGCAAAGCATCTATGGTATGGTTTGATGCACTGTTTTATAGATCAGCATGAGCAATTTGAAAGGAGTTTGAAAAGCATAAAATTGTATTCCAGTAACAGAAACAATGCCTTTTAAAGCATATTTAGCAATTGGCTCTGTCATACGTAGAGCGAGGGAAGCAATGATAAAAATCTCTGCTCTGATGAAATGGGAAACTCTCCTGGTGCCTGCTGTCGGTGGGTAACGCAAAGGCCACCCAAGGTGGGGTTAAAATTTCACCTGCTGATGGTGCATCAGGGCACATTCCTTGCAGGCACCTCTGGGAAGCTGCTGTCAAACCTCATCAGTCAATGGGATGCATGGCCCTGATCCGGCCTGGAGGTGGAAAGGAGAGAGAAGTACTGAAATCGTAACAACACACCCCAAAGGCTGCCACCATTCTCAAAGGCTCCCCCTTCCCCGGGCCAGCAGGGATCGTGTGCCTCGGAACTGGACGGCAATGGCCAAACTGGTAAGATGCGATTGCTGCTTTGCTCACTCAGCCTGATGTTCTCCTTCATGATGGTGTTTCAGATTTTTTGGCTTGGCTTTTTCACTATTTTTTGGCTTGAATTTCCATTTTCAGCTGATGAAACCAAATTGAAAACGATGCAAGAAGTCAGTGGGAATTTTGAGGCAAATAAATAAAAAAAACCACCTACTCCAAACAACAAAACTCCTCCCAAAATCCCCAAACTTCTGCAATGGCAGTCCTTGGTGTGCTTAATGTGTGCTGATTTGATTTCTGACATTATGTGCTTAAAATTTTAATATTAGTATCTTTGTGACTTATGATTTATATTGTTATGTTACTGACTTTTGGGTTGTATTTAAGAATTACCCAGGTTATTTAAGAATTACCCAGATTATTCAAGAATTACAACATTTGGCCTTGGAGAGCTCTTTAATTTGCTAATCTTTATTCAGCACGCATTTAAATAAAGGTGAAGCAAGCAATTTTTCTTCCAATTTGTGGAAAGGTTGGACCAGATGATCCTTGAGGTCCTTTCCAGCCTTTTCTTTCCCAATCCTTGGGATCCTGTAATAGCAAATCCCTGTATTTAAATCTCTCTCTGTGCCCCCGGAGAGCAAGTCCCCCCAGTTCCCCTCAGCATCTCTCCAGCGGGACCCCTGCCCAGCGATGGACCATCAGGGTTAGATGAGCAGCAGAAAATTTTACTTTAGTTGAATGCTTTGTCACTGTGTGTCTGTTCTGAAATGACAGAGAAAATGTTATTTTGCAGAATAAGTTCAAAATCTCAGAATCCCTGTCATCCTCTCCGCATCTAGTTTTCCAGCCATGTTGTGATTTTTAGAAAAGTGCTAACATGGTGAGATATTCTGTCCTTACCTGCTTTATGTGATCTTACTTGGTCCATGATATGGAAACATAAATACACATTCCAGCCCTGTTTAATATCTTTGGAGATTTTTAAGCAAGCTTTATGCAGTTACACCCAACAGGTGCTGGATGCTGCAGGCTGTGCAATTTTATTGGTGGAATTTCCTCTCCAGTGAATTTTTTTGTTTTGTTTTGTTCAGGTCAACAATGGAATTTAGAGCTGAGTAATGGTATTATAAAAAAAAAATAAAAATTAAAATGCGTAATCCTTGTTCATGTGTGTAAGTGAGTAGATGGATTTGTGCTTGAGATGGTGTGATGGTGTGCTCTCCCTGTTTTTCCCCCTCTTCCCCCCGTCCCACCCCCCAGCTCCTGCTCGGGCCATGGCCACCACGGCCATCACAACAGGAGTTGCAATAAGCTGCACCTGGACTTTGGGGGGTGGCTGTCAACATAGCCATCACACCTAGGTATTTTGTTCCCATGAGAATATGACTATAGGTTAATTATCTTACTCTATAAATAGTGGACAGCCCCCAAGCCCTTGGAGCTCTCCTGCACGTTAGCAGCTGCACGCCAGGCTCTCCCCTAGAGCGAGGACACTTGCTTAAGGTTCTACTCCTCGAGGTTGAGATTCCTTGCCGCAACAGATTCTTGGTAAGCGACTAATAGCGTGCTAAACTTTGAAATCTTAGCTAAATAATATAAAGGATTGATTGCGTATATATATAATCCTTTAGACATAAACCGTTGTCCAAGTCTGGGACTAGGATTGGATCCAGCTGCACCCTGACTCCTCTCTGAGGTGTTTAGAAAGCAAGGGGGTCCTTTCTGAACCTCCTGACTCAACCGGCCGGCACTGGGCCCTGCTCTGGGCCTGACTGAACCCTGCGTTGGCAGGGTCCTCCCTCCGCTCCAGTCTGTCCCCGGCCCCTGGGAGGCAGGAGGAGGTGTTGAAGGACCACCAGAGGAGCTCAGCAAACATTGCAGCACTGCAGCACCGCACAGCTGTGAAAAAAACTTTGTTTGGAGTCAGGCTGTATGACAAGGAGTTTGAGAAAAGACAAGCTTGAAGCCTATCACTCGCCATTGTCACATCAATGTAACTTACAATTTTTATAATTCTTCATTTTAATTAAATCTTCTGGCAGTGCATTCAGCAAAATATTCAAGTAGGTGTCACCTTTTTCCCTTCCTCAGAGCGCAGAACGCCTCACAACCCGCTCGTTAACCCGCTCCCCTCAGCTAAGCCCCGCCCCGCCGCAAAATGGCGGCCCCGCTGCTGCCCCGCCCCGCCCAGAAGCGGCGATTCACTCACGGCGATTGGCTGTGAGTGAAAGGCTCCGCCCACAGGCGGCGTTGCGAATGGCCGGCCGCCCTGCGGTCGCTAAGGCAACCTCCCCATCCTCAGCTCCTATTGGCTGAGCGGCGGGGAGGGACGGCGGTGATTGGCGGCGGCCGAGAGTAGGCGGGACGGGAGGCGGCTGGGGCCCGGCCGCTGGCAGACATGGCGGCTCGCGGTGGCGGCGGAGGCTCGGGGGCCGGAGGACGGCGCTGCCCCCCGGCCGTGGCTGTGGCCAGGACGGCGTGGGAGCGGCGGGAGCGGCACGAGGAGTGTCTCCTTTCCCCGGGCGCTCCCCGCTGGCGGGCGGGAGGGCCGGTCTGAGAAGGGAAGGGCCCCGGGGCCTCCTCCCACGCGCTGGGCAGGGCTCTGAGGGCGGGCCCGGCCGGGGAGCGGCGGGGAGGACGCTCTGCACAGGCATCGGCCAACTCGGCCCAATGTGGGGCTCGGTGGGGTGGATTCTATGATTAATTACACTTTTGGTTTCACCTGGGGAAGGTTTATTTCATCCTTCAATGCTCATGTCAAAGGGCTCGGGGATGGAAACCTTTTGGGCTGTTTAGAGAACAAATGCCCTTCCCCTGCCCGTAGCCACCGGCCGCTCCAGCCCTGACGAGGAGCAGTGGCTGCTGCTCCAGCTCCAGCACAACCGGCACAAGTTTCCCCCGTGGCCAGGAAGCAGAGAGGGAGATCAGCTCCCCAGCAGAGACAGCGCGGGGAGAGAGCTCTTTTGACCAGGGTGAAGAAGAGGGTCCTTCTCAGGCAGCGTTAATGCAGGAGCAGGACTCAGATGCGGAAATAATCATTAAATCAGTCTCTATGAAGGATTTGTGAAACATGAGGAAGGACTTTCAATTGACAGGAAGGGGAGAGGATTGTCTCCTGGTCGCTCAGATGCTGGGACTGTGGGGCTGAAGGCCAGTTCGGAAGGCAGAGGTGACGCAGCAGGCACAGCTGGCCAGAGGCGGAGGATTGATCAGGCGACGGGGGGAAAGACAAACACTCCCATCCCGACCGGTGTCAGCCACGAGGGGCAGGTTCCCCTTTGGGGATGGTAGGTAGTGGTGCAGCACGGAGAAAGGTCTGAAGGACCCGCGGGGGCTGGCTGTGCCACAGGGGGTTCACGGTGATGGGAGGGAGCAAAGACCCCCCATGAAATGCCACACAAACCCTCTTTGCTGCAGAGGTTTGTGCAGAGGCACCATTGGTGTGTTCCCACAGTCACCAACGTCTGGAGAGGATGCGCTGCTGATGCACCAAGAGCGGTGTGACAGTGTCCCCTTGTCCCCTCACCGGGGGTGTCCTGGAGAAACCTGGGTGCAGGACTCCAGCCCCAGTCCCTGCCGCCAGCGCAGCCACCATCTGCACCCAGCAAGGGGACACTGCAGCAGGGTCTCCTGGGGTCCCTGCGGGGCCAACCTATGGCTCGGTGCAGTGACAGAGTGACATCTGTCCCCGGGCAGGGGGGACAGCTCTGCTCCCCCCCCATGCGGCTCCAGCCCCTCGTCCTGCGCAGAGCCGGCCGTATCTGTGCCGCCCCTCCAGGCTCGGGGCTGCAGCAGGACCCCCTGATGCTCCTTCCCTGGCAAACGTTGTTCTCCTGCCCGTTGTTCCAAAATTCATCTTATTCACTCGTGCCCCCCCGACTGTTTAGCCTCCCCCCCCCCCCCGGGTGGTACCGATGCAGTGCTGCTCCAGCAGGGACTTGATCTCAGTGATTTTAGCAAGCACCTCACATAGAATGATGCCAAAAGCCCCCCCCAAAATGGTAAAAAATTGGAAAAATTAGCGAAAGTGGGGGGTTGCAACTGGAAAAAGGAGAATTTCAGAGTAAAAATGGGGATTCAGGGTCAAAACTTGGGGATTTTGGGTTAAAAATGGGGTGTGTGTGGAGGTAAACAAAGGGATTTTTCAGGTAAACACAAGAGATTTCGGTTAAAATCAGAAAGTAGGAGCCTACTTGCACCCAGCCTCTGTGTTGGCTCCAACTGTGGTGCAGACCCCACAGCTCCATCGGGGGGTGGGAGAGACCGAGGGGGCAGAGGGGCTGGGAGGGCCCAAATCCCGGATGCCCCCTCCTGCACCCACTCCCATGTCCTCTGGACATGTCCTGGGTTGTGCTCGGGGCAGGATGAGGGGAGAACCGAGGGGTCTCTTCCCACCTCCTGCCCCAGCCCCATGACCTGTGTCTCTCCGTGAGCTGGGGCAGTTTCCCCAGCAGCGTCGCGATGCGGGAACCGGCCGAGACCAGCATCATTGTCACCAAAATTAGTAATGAAATAATTACTCTCCAAACTGATTTGATAGTTCAGAAAGCCGACAGCAGTTTATTGCAGCGCCAAGTGCCATGGGTGGTTTCTCCTCTTGTCACACACACCGCAATTGGCAATGACACACGTTTACACAATCACAACATACTCCCATATATTCTTTCCATTACCTTTTTAATACCTCCTACAGCTACTGTAACAATACAAGAATGAGTCCTTCCACTCCTGAAGCTGACCATCCCTTCAGCGACCAGCCCCTACACCCTGGATTTAACCAATTATTTCCTGCTGCATCTCTAACAGCGCCTTTCTCTATTTCATCCAATTGTCTCCGTAAACCCCCCGTTACGTTTGGGATACAGATGCAGCAATGCTCTTGATCTAGTTTTAAGAATCCACACATTCCATGTTCTTTAATGAATAATAAATCCAAAGCTAGTCTGTTCTGTAGAGTCATTTCTGTGTTAGCTAAACTTGTTTGTTAGTAATTTGAAATCCTCTTGGAGTAGCCCTAAAAGGAGCTTGCACCTGCCAGGCCAAATTGTCACCAACCTCCAGTTTCCGAACACCATCAGCCCTGGCAACAGGAAGCTCTGGAGCCCCCACCTAAACTGCACTGTGGTGGGTGGTTCTTCCCATCCCTCATCTTGCTCAGGATCTGTTTTTATTCTTCCCCAATGTTTAATGGGACTCCTCTTGCATGTGGGGCAGAGCCAGGAAACCCACAGCTCCTGCCTGGCTGCACCATCCCCGTGCAGGCGAGTGGGCCAGCGCCCATCCGGGGTCACCCACAGAGTATCCAGGTGAAGGGACTGAGGGAGCTCCCCACGGACAGTGTTTGCTATGAGTCCCATCCTGACATGTCCTCATCGTGGCCAAGGCCAACCCGAGGAGCTCGTTTTTGCTGTTGTTACTCAGGGACAGACACTCCCGCTTACCAACACTGCACAGAGCTGTCACCCCACTCCGTACACCCACCACCGTGCCCAATGGATTCCCAATGCTCTTCTATTCTCTTTGTCCATGTTCTCACCCCTCTCCCAAGGCGTGTACGCTGCGGGGCTCTGTGTGCTCGAGGTGCGGTTATGGGTAACACGGAGCTGGATAACCCTCGCATACACAAGGGATAACCCTCGCATACACCTCGCTGCCGGCACATACACAAAGCTCATGAACTGCTGGCTTGGGGCCTTCCATCCCACTGGGCTCTCCACCAAACACCATTCCATCCCCTCCTGATGATGGTTATCTAAGTTAACATGAAAAGTTCACCTTTTTAAATGATGCTTCCTGAATCAGGCACACAGTAGCAGCAACCGCTCTAAGGCCATCCTTTACTGACACTATCCAGTTGTTTTGAAAAACACCCTACTGGTCTCTTCCATGACCCCAGCTTTTGGGCCAGAACTCCCAGCGCAAGATAGAATCATAGAATCATTCAGGTTGGAAGAGACCCTTGGGATCATCAAGTCCAACCATCTACCCTACTCTACAAAGTCCTCCCCTACACCATATCCCTCAGATGTAACTGCTCATACACAAGCAGTTCAAATGGCTTCTCCAGATTCGGCAGTTGCTGGAGCGTTCATCAAAGCTTGCTGCAGCTTTGTGAAGGCATCGCGACATTTTTCAGTCCAGATCAGAAGGTTCCCTTCTCCTTGCACTGCTTCATATGGTGGTTTTGCTGTCAGCCCAACGTTTACAATCTACAAAGCGGCACCATCCAGCCATCCCCAGAAGGGCTCCAAGTTCCCCTTTCAAAGGAGGTTCTGGAATTTGACAGGTGGTCTCTTTTCTCTCAGCTCCCAAACTACGTTGTCCTTCAGAAATGGTAAATCCCAAGTGACTTCTGGTAAAGCAATCTGAGCCTTTATTCGCCAATACCTTTGATCCCGCCTGTCCCAGGAAATTTAGAAGGTCAATCATTAGACTTTCTTAGCAGCTTTTTTTGTACTGGTCACCACCAGTATGTCATCCGCATATCACGGCAGAGTAATTCCTTCGTGTGCCTTCTGCAGATCTAACTCTTTAGCTAACTGGCTCCTGAAAATAGTTGGGCTATTTTTAAACCCTTGCAGCAACACCGTTCAACACAGCTGTGTCTTACGGCCCGGTTTTCGGGTTCTCCTATTCGAAGGCAAACAGCTCCTGGCTGTTAGTTTTGAGCCATCTGCAGAAAAACACATCCTTCAAACCAGTGCCCTGAACCACAGATCAGTTTCCTCCAGGGCCGTCATGGATTAGCCACAGGGCACACATCCTAACTACCACATTTATTTCCCTTGGATCCTGTACTACTCGATACTTGTCTGAATGCGGCTTTTTCACCAGCAAAATCAGTGTATTGTATTTGGATTGGCATTCCCTTAGTAATCCAGAATTTCTCAGTAGTAGGTTCTAGCCCCGTCTCAGGCTCCATTTTAACAAGGCACTGCTTTTGTCCTATCAGCCTGGTGCCTGGTTTGAGTTGAATCCTTGATGCTGCTCCTGATTGCCCCGGAGTCCCAGCAGCACAAACGAGGGGATTCACTGCATTTTCCACATCCTCTGGTATTTTCGGTGGTTATTCTGGGCTCTGGCAACATAAATACTCGGGCCTCTAGGGCCTTCTCTTCAGGTACATGTACTTGAATTTTTCCCTGATCAAAAGTTCAGCTTTCTAAGCCAGGTGTATCTCTCCCCAGCAATGGCATGGGGCAATCAGGAGTATAAAGAAACTGACGAGTTATCAGCTGTTGTCCAATTCTGAATTTCACAGGTTGGAAGAAACACCTGTTTTCCTTTCTCCCAGCAGTACCAACAACAGAAGTGCTTTGTTTGCTTGGGGTCCTTTTACACATATCCAGAACTGCAGTAGGTGACTCCCGGGTCTACAAGAAATTTCACCTCTTTATTCCCCACCCTTACAGTAACCAAGGGCTCTGCTGGGGGGGCTTGTGAGGCAGCCCCTGCTCCCCTTCAGTCTGGATCCAGGGCACACAGGTTGGCTGTTGCCTCTGGCAGGTCCTCATATTCCCTATGCCTTAACTTTGGACATTCTCTTTTCTAGTGTCCCTTTTGTTTACAGAACACAAACTGATCTTTGTTCAAAGGGGCCAGGTTTCTTTGCGCGTGTCCTGGATACCTCCTAGAATCAACATGTCCAGATCCTTGGCTGTTCCTTACACAGCCTCCTCTAGCTCTCTGTACTATAGCGGCTGCCAGTACCTTGCTATCCCTTTCCTCTCTATTTCCTCTTCAACCTTTTCTTGATTATTATACACTCTCCACACAGTTTCTAACAACTTATCCAGGGACCTTGCATCTGACCCTTCCAACTCCTGTAACTTTCTTTTGATATTTGAATTTGATTGTCAAAAATATGTGCCAACAAAACTGCATCTGACTCGACCTCTGGATTGAGGTCGGTGTATTTGCCGGCCGTTTCTATTAAACTTTCAAAGAAAGTGGGAGGATCTTCCCCTTTACCTTGAACAACCTGATATAATTTGGACCAGATTTATAGATTAGTGTGTGGCATCCCAAATACCAAGTAATACCAATTACTTGTTGTTGACCTTCAGTCAACAACCACCTTGGAGCTGGGATGCTGGGATCCCAATTAGGGTTATTTGATGGGAAATGATCCTCTATTCTTCCTGCCTGGACATTCTGCTTATGTTCCCCTTCAGCCTCCTCCTTTGATTTTGCCAGAACAATTCTCTCCTTGTGAGACACTATAGTATTCAAAATTACTTGAAAATCTTTTCAATCCAGATCCTGATTTTCAATTTTTGTTTCTATTACTTCAGCCACTTTCTCAGGATCCTCCTTGTTATGTTTCCACCATTTCCTTCCAGGCCTTTAAATCCTGTATTGAAAATGGTACCTTTACCCACATTGGCCCATCTGCTCCTACTGCCTGCCTGAAGGGCGCCTGAATAAAAAAAGAAGTTGCCCTGTCTTGTCCTCCCTGCTATAGGGCTAAAATATTCATCCGTTACCTATGCTACTTGTCAAATAGTATCTTGACGCAATGAAAGACTCAATAACCAAGGTTATTAAGCAGGCATTCTTTATTTGTGGCACCAGATGCAAATTCAGGGTTATAGTACAGCGATACATGCATATTCATATTATTTCCCATAATCATTTAACATATTCATGATCTTTCCGAGAACTCATTACCGTAAGTGTCCACCCCTACTCGCATGCGCAGTATATCTACTTGGTGGTCGACAGGCACATTCTGGTGGTCTTTTGATGAAGGCCTGTAGGGCTTCCTTGGCTTTAAACTTTTGACCTTTGTAGTCTTGCTTCATGGGATTCAGCCCAAACTGGTTTTGTGCAGCTATGTCAGCTTTAGCAGGCTCTTTACTTATCTCTTGTTTTGCTCCTTACAGTTTTACTAAGCTATCTTTGTTTCACAAGCACAACTGTGTTAGCAGTTTCCCCAGGCAGGGTTAGTTCTATGTGTCCTTTCGCTAGACATATGCTTCCCTGATAGTCTTCCCACATCAGTACCTTCTGAAGTTTTTTATTCCCTGGCTCTATTACGCTTTTGTATTATATGTTTTTGAAGTTTTGTATTCCCCGACTCTACTTTTACGCTTAACAGTTTCACCACGGCGCTAGTAAAGGGCCTCAGCCGCTACTGAGGGACGCTTAGAAAATGGCGGCGCCTCCCTCTGGGCTACGCGCCGCTCCTTTGCGCATGCGCCGGCACCTCTCGCGCGGCACTGCACAAACGCGACGTCCCGCCTTCCCCCACTGCCTCTCGCCCGTGTTCACGTCACTCTGCCCTCTCCGCCGCACCGCCCCCCTTATGGCCTCCGCTCCCTGATTGCCCTGCTCTTCGCGCCCTCCCTTCCTATTGGCTAGCGCCCTCTTTCCCATTGGCCGACGCCTCACGGGCGGTCCCCGCCCACCCCCGTGAAGCGGGAAGCCAGGTTTCCCCCCGGTAAACAAACGGGTAGCGCCATTTTCTTACCTGCCCGCGCGCGAGTTCTGTTCTCATCCTGCCGCACCGCCGGCCGCGGCCAGTGCCATCTCGGCCCGGTTCCTCTGCGCGGTCTCTTCGGGGGTGCCCAGTCCTCACAGCCCGGGGGCCTTGCCGGAGCCGCCGTCGGTACAAGCGACCGGGACAGATGGACACGGGATTCGGTGCTGGGAGTTCAGTATGTCTGTGGTGCAGTAATAATAAAATGTAAAATAAAAAGTAAAAATAAGTAAGTAAATAAATAATTAAAAATAAGTAAAAAAAAAAAAAACACAAATGGCTTTGAGTCCTGTTCCTGGGCGTTGACCTCCATGCCAGTAGCATTATCTTAAGATGCAAAAATAGTGTGGGTTTTTTCTGTAAACTGAAGGATACAACGCCATTGCGGGGGAATTTGGGGGCTTCCAAGGGAAAACTGAGGTGTCCTATGAATTTTGGGGTGCCCCAGGAAGGTTCTGGGGTGTCCCCAAGGATTTTAGGGTGCCCCAGTCAGGACTTCGAAGCATCCCCGTGAATCTTGGGTCCTTCCCGGTGTACGTCTGGGGGTTTTGGGGTGCTGCGGACCCCAGAGCAGCCCCCGAATCTTCTTCACCTTCCTCCGGGGACGATTCCTCACCCCCAGGATCAGGCCCTCGGACGCCTCGAGTCCCCCCCCGATCCCCCCAAAATCTTGAGCCTCCCCCCGGGATGAGCCCGAGGCCGCCCCGTCCGCGTGTGAGGAGTCGGTACCTCCGCTCCTGCGGCACCGCACGGGCTCCGATTCCCAGAGAAGAAACGGCAGCAGAAAATAAATATTTATAATTATAGAAAGGCAAAAATTAAAACATTTACAGTTCGCAACCCCGCTCTGTCGGGGCATGTTCCCGCTTGAGAGAAAAAAAAACACCAATGAGAGACAAAAGCTACATTAAAAAAAGAGAAGTTAAAAATGCATTAAATAAAGGTGTAAAAAATATGTGTTTTAAATGTTTTCGAAGGCGCTGCTGAGGAGCCACGTGGGTGGGGGGGGAGGAAGAAGTAAAAGTGAGATAAAACCCCCCAAACTAACACTAAAAAAACAAAAAAATAATTTAAAATAAAGCAAATTGATACTTGAAAGGTTAAAACAAACTAAAAATAAAGAAATAAGGAGAAAAAAGGACCCTTATGGAACCGGGACCGCCCCCCCTCCGGCTAGTTCCCGCCACCGGCCCCCCCCCGCGAGGGGAGCGGGAGGCGGCGTCAGACCCGGACTCTCCTGGGACGACACAGACGCCCCCCGGTCCCTCCCGGAGCGCCTGTACGACCCCCCAAAATCCGGTGGAGCCACGAAACGAGCTCTCCGGGCGAAGAAGGAGCCTCTGCCGCTGCTCTGCGACGCCGCTAAAACCCCGATCGCCCGCGGCTGGCGGCAACGGGGGGAACGCGGGTCGGGACACACACCACCCTCCCCCTTCTCCCCGCCTCCCCCCGTTACCGCTGCAATCCGCCGCTTCCGCCGCACCGCTAGAAACTGAACCGGCCCCGCGGCCGCCACACGGCTCCCACCGCCGCGCCACGCCCCCAGCCCTCCCCATTGGCCGCCGCGTGAAGGAGGGCGTGTCCTCACGACCTACTGCGAGCGAAATCAGGCAAGTGAGGAGTGGGCGGGGTTATGCAAATACGGGGATGAGGGCGTGGGTTAAGGAGAGCGAGAGGGGCGGGAGCGAGGGCCGCCGCTGGGTGGCAGCGGGTGGGCGGGGCGACGCCCGCGCCCCCTCACCGGGGCGTCACCGCCCCGTATCTATGGGGCCCGCCCCATAGACTGCCCCGTATCGGATCTGTGGGGCTCGCCCCATAAGTGTGGGTCCTGCCCCCTCATAAATGTGGGTTTCACTGCCTTATCTGTGGGTCCTCCGCCGTAGAGGCGGGTCCTCCCTGCAGGCACCCCTCCAGGCAGGGCCGGTGGGAGCTAACAGTGCTGATGGGACCCTCGTACGTGGGGAGAGGGGGAAGGGGTGCCTGGGAGAGGGACACACCTATAGAACCCACCATGTTCCTTAGCACCATGTCTGCCGGGCTTCTCAACACCTCCAGGGATGGTGACTCCAGCACTGCCCTGGGCAGCGTCTTCCAATGGCTGACAAGCCTTTTGGTGAAGACATTTTTCCTAACATCCATCCTAAACCTCCCCTGGTGCAACTTGAGACTGTTTCCTCTTGTCCCATCGCCTGTTCCTTGGGAGAAGAGACCAATCTCCCCTTGTTACAACCCCCTTTCAGACCGCCCTCCCCCCCCCCCAATACCCTACACCCCTCCCTGAGGTCCCTCTGTCCCATGACATCCCTAATTTGTCCCTCCCAATCACCCCACTGGTATCCTGTTCCTCTGCCCTTCTCTGGACTCCCAGAATGTTCCCTCCATGTCCCCACAGATCTCAAGTCCTCCCGTCCTTGCCCAGGCTTACCCGGAGCCGGGCGACTCAGTGCCCGTGGCTGAGCGACGCTGCTGCCCAGCCCTTCGGAAAAGCACCAGCAGCTGCAAAGTTGAAAAAGTTTTCCAGAATGCATTTAGCATTGTCTTAAATTGGTGACTCCAGCTACTGAAGTGAATAATAAAACCAAGCCATATACTGTATGTGACAGTTACTGGACTAATAAATCATTTTATCACTGTTCCATGAGCCTGGAGGATCACCACGGACA
This sequence comes from Calidris pygmaea, assembly GCA_003697955.1. Lineage (NCBI taxonomy): Eukaryota > Metazoa > Chordata > Aves > Charadriiformes > Scolopacidae > Calidris > Calidris pygmaea. Next base: position 336,308 of record QJSC01009557.1, read on the forward strand.
CTCCTTCACCGCAGAGGCGCCCGTGCACACACACCCACACGTTTCAGGTGTCCACAAAGGGGAACGACTGAAAACTGCTGTTGCAGAGACAGCACACAGCAAGCAGCTGATCAGCTCATCCAGCCACTTACAACGGGGTGGAAAACTAACTCTTAAACAAATAAATGCCTTTTAACTGAAACATTCATTGAACTCCCAATGAAACACCTACAGCAGATCCAGAGCTTAGATTAATTTCCTTCAGCTCACTAAAGTCAACATTCCATGGCTTTAAGGGATGTGACCTGTAACCTGAAGCTGCTCGAACACCAAATTAGGGCAGGTTATGACATTTTGCCAGGGGTTGCACTGCCCATTTTACCCAGGGTTCATAACAGCCTGGCGGCTCCTCCTCTGGCAGAGCTGGGACGCTCTTTGGGACGCACTCGTCCCTGCCCGTGACTGGACTTTAAAATCAGCTTTAGAGAAAACTCTACCAGATCATTCCAAGGAGCTGAATGCACCCCGGGAGGAAGGCAGCAAGTGCATGAATCCTGCTCTCTCTGAATTTCAAGGGTTCTAACAGGCAGAAGAACTAGTTTTGCCCAGTACGGCTCCTCTGCCCCACGCTGGAAATGACAGAGCCCAGCATCCTCCTGCTCCGCGCCTGCCTGGCGCTGCTGGCCATGCCCATCTACCTGCTCTCCTTCCTGGGCATATGGGAGCCCTTCTGCAAGAAGGTATTTTTCCCTTTCTTCTTAGAGAAGCTTTCTGCAGTTCACGAAAGGAAAGCGAAGAAGCACAAGCAGGAGCTATTCCACAACCTCCCTGATTTCAGGAGCCCCTCAGGGGAGCTGAAGCTGCTGGAGATTGGCACTGGCTGCGGCCCCAACTTCCAGTTCTACCCACCAGGCTGCAAAGTTACCTGCACCGACATCAACCCCAACTTCCAGCAGGGCCTCTCGAGAAGCATGAGCAAGAACCAGCACGTCCAGTACGAGCGCTTTCTCGTGGCTGCAGCAGAAGACCTGCACCAGGTGCCCAGCGGGTCCATGGATGCTGTCGTCTGCACCCTGGTCCTCTGCTCTGTGCAGGACGTGAATGGCACCCTGAGGGAGGTCCTGCGAGTGCTCCGACCGGTGAGTATCCGAATAAAAAGCTCCATTGTTAACTTTATCAATCTGTTCCAGAGGCACTGCACCATGAGATAAGTAAAAAAAAAAAAGAAAGAAAAAAGAAAAACAGTTGGTTTTGAGCTCCCAAACCAGACCCAGTTTATCTCCCCCACAACCGCCCTGCACTGCTAGAGGGTGCAAAGCAGGAGCAAGACACTGGTCAGTCCGTCCTGGACTTGAAAGTAAAATCCTAAAAGTCACATAGTCTGGTAACTAGAACTGCCACTAATTTTCTAAGTAATTATGGTTTATCATTTAAAGCAGAACCGGTTCATCTGGTGCTGTCTCTCCCCCTACACACCAGGTTTTATTGGTGGGAAGTTCTCTGATCAAGAGTGAAAATCTGCATTTTAAATAAACTGCTTTAGCCTCTTAGAAGTGGCTGAAGTGGATCTACCTGTGTGACTGAAAGAGTCTCATTAAATGCCTCATTCCCTGTCCTATACTAATCAAGTTAAAGATTAAAACCAGCTGTTTTGTTGGGCTATTTTTGCAATTGACTTTCAGCCTTTAAAGTGGCATTTTCAAGACAATCCTCTGGGTTGTCAAAAAGTGCTGAGTAAAATTTATACCTTTCTCTTAGTTTCCTTCCAAAAAAATGACATGAAACAAAAAGACAACAAACTATTGCCATAATGAAAGAGGGATCAAATAAATACACCCTTCACGCTTTTTGAACAAGCATTTTGAGTCCCTGCGTGTTTCCTGCTTACACTAATTCCAACCGACACCACAATAGCCGGGAATGGGTGGGAGAATCCCGCTGAGCGAGGGACCGGCTCAGGCACTGGTCTGTACTGGAGGGGAGGCGGGATGGGGGCAGAAGTTCAGCCTGGCCCCGGCGCCTGCTCTGTAAAAGGACTTTCTTTTCCCCAGGGAGGCGCTTTCTATTTCTTGGAGCACGTGGCCGCTGACCGTTCCAGCTGGAGGTACTTTTGGCAGCAAGTCTGTTACCCGACTTGGAAACTCGTCTTTGATGGGTGCTGCCTACAGAGGGAGACCTGGAAGAATCTTGAACAGGCCAAATTCTCGGAGCTGAGCCTGCGGCACACAAGCGTGGCGCTGCCCTGCACCCCCATCAAGCCCCACATCATTGGGTACGCCATCAAGTAGCTCACACACCCCACTCTCCTGCCCCCCGAGAGCCCTTGGCATAATCAACGCACACAACACGGCATAGGCTAATCCAGACCTCCGAATCCAGGCAGCATGGTGAAGGACTTTAATTAAGTTTCTGATTCAAGCATCAAATGAGAAGAGAGGGTCCGTTTGCTAAGCATCTCTGAAGCACTGCGGCTGACGGTGCCTCACTGGACCCAGTGCAGCCATGAGGGATCCTGCGGGGCTGCAGGGGAATGGAAACAGCCCAGCAGGCAGGGAAAAAAATGTACGAGCTCAAAGGAACGTCTCCCTCCACCTGGTGAGCTGTGGGCAGGGACCCTGCAGGGGCTCCCCACACTGGGCTCAGCCATCGCAGGACTGGACCCGCTCCCCCTCCCACGGTCACGGCTTCAGCTGGGCCGGTGGTGGCCCTGGTCAGCGGCCGGTGCTGTGGCCTGGGGACGGGGACAGCGTGACAGCGCAGTGGTGGCTCCGGTGTCACTGAGCTCACGAGGCCATTCCTGCTTCTCACCCCCCGCCAGCGACGGGCTGGGGGGCACCAGGGGCCGGAAGGGGACATGGCCGGGACACCCGGCCCCGGCTGACCACAGGGATGTTCCCACCACGCGCCATCGTGCTCGGGGCACAAAGCTGGGGAAGGAGAAAGAAGGGGGGCTGTCGGGAGCGATGGTGTTTGTCTTCCCAAGGCCCAGCTCGCAGGATGGAGCCCGGTGTTCCTGGGGACGGCTGAACCCCCGCCTGCCACGGGGGGCAGGGAACGGAGCCCTCCCATTGCTTTGCTTGTGCGCGGCTTTTGCTTTACTTATTAAACCCTCTTTATCTCAACCCACCAGTTTTCCTTCACTTTTGCCCTTCAATTCGCTCCCCGTCCAAACCCGGGGGTGAGCGAGCGGCTGCGGGGGCTCGGCTGCAGCCGGGGGGAGACCACCCCCCGCAGTTCCCGCCCCGCAGAAGGCGCAGGCGGCCACAGACCCTGAACTCCCAACCTTTAACGTCCAGCCCCGGACTCGCCCCCCGCCCCTCCCTCCCGACCTTTGCTCCGCCGCAGGTGTCTCTTCTCAGCAGCCGGGGTGTGAGGGGCGGGCCGGGCGCTGCCTCCCCACACAGCCCTGCCCACGGTCACCGCCTCTCACGGCAGCTCTAAACCCTCGTGTTCAACGGTCTGCGCTCGGACTTTCCCCGCCGGGCGCCGCCGCCTCAGCGGCCGTTGGCGGCGCCGCCGCCATTTTGTGTCCCCTGAGGGAGGATGCGGCGGGGCCGGCCCGTCGCCACCCCGATGCTGCCGCTGCTCCTGGCCCTTGTCCTGCCCGGCCCGACGGTCCCGTCGGCTCCTGCCGAGGGTACCGGGGCTGAGCCGGGGCGGGAGGGGCGGGGGGGGGGGGGTGTGTGTCTGAGGGGACGGCGGGAGGAGGTGGGGGGACAGAGGCTGTGGCGGCCCAGGGCCCCCACAGACACACGGAAAACTTTGTCTGCACCCAAATGGGATGAATTCACACAGGGACTGGATGTGCCTGGATGTGCACAATAAATCCATATGCAGGAAATACGCCTGTAACCAGGTGACACACACAGATTTCGTACAACCTAAGGAAACTACCAGAAGTTGGGCTCCAGCGGCAAACATCAGAAATCCTGCAGCAAGTAACGCTATAGATTAAGGAAAAAAAAAAAAATCACACACACACCCCCCCCTCCCAAAATGCTGCCAGTCCCCGAAAAGCTGTGTTTTCTGCTGTGAGTGCTGTAACGGGTGTTGTGTTCGGCAGGGTGCGGGAAGCAGCCGCTCTCAGACGCCATCCCGGGGTCCCGCATCGTGGGGGGACAAGATGCCGTGGTGGGCTCCTGGCCCTGGGCCGTCAGCCTCCAGCTCCGCCGGCCCGGCAACAACTTCGCCCACGTCTGTGGGGGAGTTCTGGTGAACGAGAACTCGGTCTTGACAGCGGGCCACTGCGTGACGGGAAGGGAGTACGTATTCATGCTAATAGCTGGGTATTGA